>MNPL01002975.1:0-42700 GCA_002081605.1 Tropilaelaps mercedesae
TATATATATATATATATATAACACAATTACCCATCTGACAGAGCCACGCCGCGGCCCACACTTACCCGGCGGCCGCCACCCGAAACACGGACGACGAGCGACTAGAGTTCAGCCGTCGTCCGGCGCAGACATCACACGGTAACATTCTACTTTATGTGTGAATATTGCGGAGCAGCCTGCCACCGTCTGGCGCCGCGCGTCGCCTGCAAACCGAAACCACTAATACAGACGACACACACACACTACGAAGCTACTGCGCTCTGATCATCATCATCATCATCATCATCATTGTCAATGTCGTCTGCCACGTTCGGCATTGTCGCTCTCAGGCCGCTCAGCGCCCAGGCGGCGGGGTGCTCCGGGCGCTAACGTGCAACAACAGAAAAACACGATGAATCAGTGCCGGCGAAAAGCAGCTAGAAGTGGCCGTAGGGATAGAGCGTTGCTCACGCTGGATGGCGGCTTGTCGGCATTGGCCAAAAGCAACAACGTGTTTTGGACGAGTTAGCTCGTCTATCTGGCGCTCTTTTCTCGGTTTGCTCGCCCTTTAGATCTCGCTCTCGCCAACAGTCGCCTACAACAAACCAGCCAGTTGTTTCCTTCGATGTCTTTCGAGATAGTCGGTCGACGTTCTAGCCGTCGCGATAGCATCAGGGAAGGCAAGCAGAAAGCTGAAAAAGGACCGATCGCGGCTCGGGCACTACGACTTAGCGGTCGGCAGGTAGCTCGCGATTGTCTGGAAAGCGTATGCTTCAGAGTTGATCCGGAACAGTATTCGTCCTCGTTGTCGCTAACCTTGTTTTCCACCTCTCTGCGTTGCGTCTCTGTACGCGCGTGGTCTTCCGTTCTCTCGAAGGCATGTGAAACGCCGCAAGACAATGCGATAGGCAGACATGATTCTGCATGAATGCTAACATGAGAGACGGGGGACCGCAGTTAGGGACGGCAGACGCACAGCGCCATTGAAGCTAGCGTGTATGTGTGTGTGTCCTGGCTCCTTTAATCACTTTTTTCACCAATAATCTCGGTGATCTTTTTTCTGCTCTATCACACATTTGTGTACAACGGGACGTGCTGCTGCTGCTTCGGCAGCACGGCAAGCTCGACGTCTGTTTCTAGCCGGTCAGTCATGACCGCGCTTATTCGGCATGCTCAGCCGCTCGCCGTTGGGCCTCAGAACGGCCGAGTATCGTCCATGGCGAACGAAGAAATCTGTTTAGGCTAACCAGGCCCGGCCGGTCAAGCCAACAGGGCGGTGCCGGCCTGGTGATCCAGCCGACCTGGCTGGATCAGCTGGTTTTGACAGCACCGCTGAATCACGCGGTCCAGCTCAACTGTTCCCTCAGCGGTTGAGCCGGCGTGCGTAGCACTCGACCTATAGAGATATATACGAACTAAGTCCGCGTGCTGTGCGTGTCTGTCTGTACTGGTTAGTTGCTGTCGCTGTCAGGCGGTGCCGGCGTCAGCGGTAACGGGACACGTACGAATCACTTCAAGGAACGGAGCTCCACAATCGACATATGGAGGATGCTCAGAAAAGAGACAAATTTTTACGGGCATTTGTTCGTAACTGAACGCAGCTTCTGGTGGCTTTCTAACATAAACAATGATGCATAATGAAACGCGACCGATTTGTACGCAACGGGTGAATAAAAAAAAACGTTGCTAGGGGAACAGATGACAACTCGCAGTAGTTTTCTTGTATGTATATTCGATATTCAGATGTCTTCTACAGCGATACCATTAGAGAGTCATATGAAACGACGTTAGCTACAATTTTGTAGACAAAAACGAAACAAAAAATGAATAACCGACCGCGACGTCGAAGATTGCTCGCCTGAACACGATGAACCGGGCCCATATACATCGAGGACATCCACACCTCGAGAATCGCTATCGAAGTATACTTTGGCATTTGGAAAAAATATATTGGAATGCAAACGCTACTTTACAAATAAGTCGTTGAATTTGCA
Organism: Tropilaelaps mercedesae; assembly: GCA_002081605.1. Classification (NCBI taxonomy): domain Eukaryota; kingdom Metazoa; phylum Arthropoda; class Arachnida; order Mesostigmata; family Laelapidae; genus Tropilaelaps; species Tropilaelaps mercedesae. The sequence goes on from MNPL01002975.1 coordinate 1,974, forward strand.
AGTATTCACAGTAACAAAACGCGTTTTTGCTTGCTCTTGTTCAAAAGCAATAAAATATTGCGTGGCTCTTTTTATTAGAAAAAAAAGCCCAGGGATTGCATGTCCTGGGATTGCATTACTTTTGGCCCACGTGTCAAAAGTCGCTAGCCTAGGTTGCGTGACTTTTTAGACATCGCACAGCTTCGGAGACTAGAGGGCAGGTGTTAGCCTTGGTTGAGCCTTATTTAGGACACACCCCACTTGACACAAACATGGTATTATTCTATCTCCTAAACAAGACTGTGTGGGCTGTGTTTGCTATTTGCGTTGAACTTGTCGGCAAAACTGTACCTCGTAATAATATAATTGAGATTGTTTGATCGAAAACATCGTTCTGCTGAGCATATAACTAAAACAATTAAGATAAAGGATACAGTTTAGCCAACTGTATGACTGGCGCGGCAAACATATCTATACCACACAGTACCACCAGTCAAAGGCGCAGAAAGTGTTTGAAACGATCAAAATATTGCATCACATGCGGTGTCAACAAAACCAAAGGTAATACGTAATAATAACAGCAACAAAATACGGTATTCGGCAAATATAGAATAGTCCAAAAACATTTTTTTTTGTTTTTATAAAAATAATTTCTGCTCAAAGTTTGTGCTCATCGAACGAGCCTGTGCGAGACTGCAATGCGCTGCTTACTCCATAAAATCTGCGTATGCGTTGTACTAAGAATATCGTAAACACACCTGTAATTTTATAAAGAAACCTATAACGGTCGATGTGCAGACGCTTTTAGTGAAGCGAGAGCAGTACAAGTCGAAAAGATTCGCATTCTCATTTGACTCCAGTAGATCAATTCGCATTTTGCTAAAAAAAATACATAGAGGTTAGCCATTTCATAGCTCGGTCAACTGAACGAATTCTTGCCATTCGCTCGCCATGGTTTACATGCGTTTAAATATATCACAATTATTAAGAGAGATTAATGTCGATTGGTAGACTTAATTTGCTTGATTAGTGTCTTAGTCTGTCAATGGACTCTATTGTATGTGTATACATGAGTGTAGTAGATGTTCAAACGACTTCCACTCGATTATCCTGCACAGCCGCAGCGATGTGGCAGGGCGAGGCCAACGTGCTACCGGGGTATGCGCAGTATAAAACCGACTCAGCTAACTTCGCTAAGCGTTTGGTCTATTTTTCGTTCATCAAATAACGTACTGTTTATTAGAATGGATTGGATAACTAGATGGAAGCCCATTAGAAAACTGGTTCGAAACAGCCGTTCGTGGCTAGATACAACGTATTGATCAGAGAAAGCCTAGATGCAGTCCCATCTGCCGCAACAACCGTGGTCCTTAAGCAAGCCCGCATTATTCTGGACCGTATGCATCCCCTATTGATGCACGTATGTGCATCGTACTAGTTTAGTTGAACCTGGTCGACATAGCAAATTGACGGCCGACGTGACCAGGTCTGCCATATTATACATAAACGCTTGATGTAGCCTGCCCTAAGAGGCGATAGGACGATGACACAGGTTGTCCTGCTCCATGTTTCTGCATAATAGCCCACCCCCTCTCCTTCCGCGAAGCACCGCATCGTCAGCTTCGTCACGCTGGCTTAGGCGTGTCGCCAAAAGAAAAGCCCCACAGTATTGATCGTGTTACCTACATTATAATAGTTATCGCTTTTCTGAAAGCGGAAATATTTACTGAAAACTAAAAAAAAACATTTCTTAAGGGTTCTTCCACTTCAGACTCGGGACAGTTCTCGCATCGTTTCCGGGCGCCACAAGTGCACAAATGGTTTGGCGCACAGTGTCTGTAACCAGAAGCATTCGAGTTGGCAAGTGCCAACTTTATAGCCTACTACTTCAGTCTGCTGAGACTGTTTATGGCGCATCAATACGGCGACAGCAAACGCGAGAAGAATTCCGTTACATACCTATACATAACATACTGAAAATGCACACGCGTATGTAGGCGCAGACCTCGGCAATGGAGAACCGGTACGAAAGGTTAGCTCGTCTGCTTAGCTTGTCACGCCGACTAATAATTCCCATCGAAAGGTGGCCACCGCTGTGGCGCGCGGTTGGGCCCTAAGACTAGCCAAACCAACAAATTGAACTCGCCGTGTTGCACCAAGGGTATTACCAAAGCACTGATGTCACCGCTAACAAACGTTTCATGCATTAAAAATTGGCCTATGGTGTTCGTAAGTATAAAACATCGGGTATTACACAGCAGCCCAACTATGCTTTGTGGACTCGTTTGTTTCGCTCAATCTTTCTGTCGGGTATCGATGGTCATCTTTGACGACCGTCATCAAACCGGTGTCACCCTCGACAAGTTATACCACATAGAGACGATGTCCTACACAGACAATAGAGAATAAAAGTCGGCGTACCTTTTTGGGAATCGAAGTTCTTCCCGTCACGACCGCTATCATCCTGAGGAACTGTTCCAATACCATATAATAATCTTAGCACACGCACTCTTTTTCACGCCAAAATAGTCTGCCTTTCAGCTGTCTGCAAGCATGTACAAGATAGCGCTCACGCACACACAGACACAATCACGCATGTCATTAAATATAGGGCTTTGGTTTTCTGACACGTTGAACGAAGCGTTATTACCACTACAACCCTAGCGCAGGGTTATGCAGCGCTCCCTGCGCCCAAAGTAGCCAATCGGCGAAGGTATTGTTCTACAGTACACAACTACAGAGCAGTGAAAAACGTTATCTCCAAGCTAGGAAATCTGGCGACTCGTCTGCTAGTAAGTTTAACAACTAAGAAATCATTCAGGAATAACGAGACGTGAGAGAGTGCGTAGCGAAGGAATTGGGGGGAGGAGCGGGGAGATCATTTGGCCACAATGAGTTTTTGCCTGAAATTGGGAGAGTCAAACAGCAAAGGATGCCGCTGTACGATTTTTACTTAAATCTTGTTGTAAGCCATCTTAAGGACCTCGGATCCTGATTCAAGTGACCTTTTACCCTCCTGGACAAACTATGGATCTCATTTTCAATCATAACGTAAGTCAACATGGTGCGTTAGATGTGGGGTGTGAACTTTCTCTCGCGTTTGTTGTCAATCCATTTGTAGACTTTTTGTGACTAAAAACATCAGATTTTGGTTCCCTATAGACTGTATTGTAAGTTAATTGCCCTCATTTCTTAGAGGCTCTCGTAGATGTAGAACTTAGTTTTAAGGTTTCTATGCAACACGAGCGTGAGATGGTTAAGTATATTAGTTCAGTTTAGAACGAAATTTGGAATTTTACTTATACAGATAAAAAGGCAATAGCAAGAAGGAACATAGAGCAATGACTTGCCTTGTGATGGCTGGAATGGATGTGATGGGATGGAATGATGTGAGAAGAAACTTTTTTATAAGGGAGGAATGGCAAAACGCCTGTGGATAATTCTTGGGTGGTAAATCTCCCTTTGAATTGATTTTAGAACTTGCAATATAGCTTAAATATTCACAAAAGTTCTACGTGTGTAGTAGTCAATTAATACATATAACCTTACTGAATATTTTCTTGAGTTTCGATTCGAGTTTTAGCCTGATACCAAGCTGAAACATTATTATTATTATTATTATTATAGTGGCCTTGCCCTTTAATAGCGGTATTCATTAATTTCATTTGTTTACAGAGATTGCCATTGTGAATTTCAGCTCCATGCGCAATGCCCAGAATGCCGGCGCAGACTTGATGTCAACGGTTACTGAAGAGAACCGGAATCAACGCAGAAGAACGAACATCATGGACTTAATAAACACATAGCAAGACTTACAGGGTTCAACTCGTCAGAAACGTTAAGAGTCATTGGCGTAGTTTTAGAGAAACGTCGGCAACGAAAGACAAGCACAGGACAGAGTTTCTCCTAAAAAAACCGTTTTCGGTCAACTTCTTTCAGCTCAGCCCCGTACAGACTGCTAACGGAACTGTCCTAACTGGCCTAGGCTTTTGATATGCCAGGCCCTGTTACGTCCACATCTATCTAAACACACCTCACCAGAGGATAAGCGCAATTTAGCGACGGCCAAAATCTAGAGCCAATGTCACCAAATGCGTCATTCTCGCGTCGGAGATCGCGACAATACAAGGCTAGCAACCTCTGAACGCCCCTGAACGAGCCAGCCACGGCTCCCCATGGATCGGTAGGAGAAATACTATGCGTACACGTCCATTTAACGGTCGTTACATCAGCTAGTTGGTGCCGGTCAGCTGGTAGGCGCAAAGGGGTTAGGTCGAGACGTAACAGGGGAACGCAGGCAATGCCTTAGTCATCAGCAGGACAAAACTAGAAGATTTTACAGCAACGGGTGGATGTCATGTCCATGCACCCGCCACACAGGGCCGCTTCTTCGGCTGGGCACTTCGACAGCTCTGGGTGTGCTGGTGGGCTTGCTGAGGCGTTCGTTTTTCTACTGCTACCATATTTGTTGTTTGAACTGCTGGTGTTTTTTTCCCTTTCTCCTTCACCGGCGCCGCCGCCGCTGTCGTGGCTGTCGCGCTGTACCACGTCCGTCACCCCGACCTAATCGCAGCGAACTTCATTCGCTCAGTGAGTTTGGCATAGCAACAGAAAAGTTCCTCATTGCTCAACAATCTAATGGGATGATTTGACGGAAAGTTTTAAGACATGCGATGATCGACAAAGTGGCCAGCCTGAGTGATAAACGCTTGGTCTCATGCACCTGATAATTGTAGCACCACTGAAATGAACTCAGGTTGAACTCAATTACGTGGCGAAAAGGGAGTGAAAAAACATAATGAGGAAACGGGACAACGTGCTCACGATTTTTGGGTTTAGGTTTTATAGAGTGGACCATTGCGATGAGGAATTTTTGAGGCGTGGCAGCACACGCACACATACACGCCTCTAAACGCATGAACGTACACGGTAATCACGATTACACATGATAAATAATTATATAAAAAATTTATCTAGAATAGAACAAACACACCATTAGAGTAAATGGGCAGCGTATTTTGTACATATGAGAATCCACTTTTACGGCCAGAGCGGATAAAAAGAAGTTTAATCGATGACTTTTGCTTGCGGCCAACATTGATCGTAAATTAATAGACATGCATCAGCTGACAACTATTTGATAATCTAATAGAAAAACAGGTAAAAGACAAATTTTTCAAAAACACATCCTCACATACACACACACACACACACACACATACTGAACTGAGTGCAGATCGAGAGGTAATGTTGCACGCGTCCACAACGTGACAGGTACCCTACATCGACGTAAAGCCTTTGCATTTCACTGTTCGGTTATTAACTCCAAACATGACTGAGTGAACGGTACGGAGCAGAATGGAGATGTTTAGAGACCCCTGGCAAACCTCAACTACTCTCGATTATTCACAGTGCTTCTACCTGCTAAGTACTAGAAAAAAACCATATAGCATATAAAACCGTTTGTATCTCCTGTCAATATCCCTTCCTTTCTCCCTCCCTCCGGCTGATTTAGGGGGGGTTGTTGCCAGTGGAGCGAGTGTGCAGCAGGGCCATGAGGCCCGAAATGTCGCCGCAGTCCGCCCCCCTCCAGTCCCACTATCAGTTGCTATTCGACTTGATCGAAATAGTTGGCCATCTCGAGAAATGCCTACGTCGAAGAAATGCGTAGCGCTAAGCAACTCCGCCACCGAGATGTTCGTGGGTCCGTGTTTAGTCGCTGGTCCGGGACGTTCCCCAGCCTCCAGCAGTGGCACACGACCAGGCGGCCACATGTCTGCGGCATGTGGCCGCCGAATGGCCCTCTGGCGAAGTTTCTAGCAAACGAAGTCGCCTCGAAGTGCGTTGAACATCCGCCCCTATCTGGTGACATGTAGCACAGCGTGTATTTCACACTAACTAACGAGAATTTTTCCAGAAAACGTAAAAATGTACTCACTCTTTCACAAACGTGTTTACTCGGCCGAGTGACCGCTCCGTTCCTCGCAGACGAAACTGGCCCGACGAGCGCCCTCTATCGACTATGGTGGCAAACTATCGCGAACTCGAATTCTTCCTAATTCTGGCTTTTATCCAGGGACGGATTATTAGCAAATCACATTTGCGGTCGATTCTTCAGCCTGCTTGGGCCTGGCGAAAAAATTCGGCCCGCCGAACGACCCTTGTGGATCTCCGTCGTCCGATGACGTCAAATGTAAACACCGGCTGATCATCATCTGGTCTGGTGGGCCCTTCGAAAGTTTCCGCGTTACAATTCTGGCAAGTTGTTGCTACTGTTGTTGTCGTCGCTGTTGTTACTGCGAATTTCGTTGCTAGCGACGTTCCAATCGTTCAGACGGACGCGGACCCTATTTCGGTAAGAAAATCCGCGCGTTGGCACTCGGTTGCGTTAACCTACACTGTGGACGTCTGTGCGTTCGGCGATGTAACGGCGCGCGTAGACGTCGCGGGCCCGACAGGCGAACCTGTCGGACTCGGGACGGCAGGCGTGTGATCACTATCTACTAGCCATCTGTTCCGCGTAGTACGTGTTTCGTTCGTTCGATTCTGTCGCCGGCTACCTATAATCAAAAATAGACCTCTTAGGCTAACGAAGTTTTAGGTCACCCCGCTTGCTACTGGCGGCCGCTTCGAGTCGACTGTGCGGCGTATGGGCGCTCACCGACACGAACGCTTGGCTTGATGGTACGGCAACGCCGCGCCCTTCCGAAAGCGGCGAGTAGATTTCGTGCAAGATCATCTTCTCATTTTGCCAGCTCATTCTCGTCAACCGCCGATCAAAGCTGTATTCAGTTCAGACTGTCTTTGTGTGTGTTGTCGCTGATCGTTTGCGGGCCGGCATTTGGTGAGTCTGTCATCATCTCGGTTTTTCGAACAGATTCCACAATGAATCGGTGAACAGAAGGTATAGTGGCTAGCGGTAACTTGCACTGAGATAATCGGTGGGAAAAAGAAAAAAAGGAGAACCACAAGAAACAAGGAGAAAGAAAAATACCAGACTTATATAAAAATGGCCTCGAAAGCTGGGCAATCATCTCGAAGGCGAACTGACTCGCCTCGTTTGGAGTTGGCTTTGCATCTTTTAAATACCTGTGCAGGATGCTGAGGTAGCAGGACCTGACCTGGTACCGATGGGATATTGCACTTAGTCGTCATCCTTTTATCAATGTGCGTGTAAAGTTGAGCGTTTGTGCCGACATTGCTGTGGATTTTTCGTAGCTAAAGTAGGCAAACTAAGGCTTCAGCAACCAAATTGGTCATCTGTTTGCCGTGTGGAGAACTCCTGATCTCCTTTAGACGCCATTGCGGTCAACTGAGTTGCAGGTCTCGTTAAATGCTACTCGTTTCGAATAGGGATGCAAGATGACTACATATGCAAATTCCTTAATTGATAAAGCCCATACTGACGGACGGGTTCGTACGTCAATTGTTGTTGTACTTGGTTGAGTGTCGATTATTCTGCTGTTGTTGCGCTCCACAAGTGGCCGCCCGTTGACACGGAACTTTGTGTGCGAACTGGTGGGCGTTTCTAGCGAAGTGATTTCTTCGTTAGCCGAAGTTAACCAGCCTTCAAAGGCACAACAAAGGTATAACGAACATAGATGGCATTTGTGGCGATTCCGTGGTGGCAATTGTGACGCATTGTGAACATGTCATTTGGGTTGCTTGCCGAGCTCCGTCGGCTCACAACGCCGAACGAGAGTGTTGACGCAGATAGAAATGAATTCAACCGTTGACTTGTACCGTTTCAGAAAATGGCTTCCGAGGATATCGATCAGGCGAAAAAGGATTTCCTTCCACCGCCGGGCTGGAAGCGAAATCCAGTTTTATTGCAACTGAAAAGACTTGATGAGGCCCTCACCTACCGACTCGCTCTTGCTTTCACTGAGGATTCCCTTCTCGGCCACCTTCAGGTTAGACAGCGGTAGATAGACGATCGCCTATCTAAGCTTGTGTTAGCGTATCGGCGAAACGCGAGAGACTTTTTAGATATACGGTGGGCTGTTTTCGGCCTAATAGGGACTGCTAGTTTACACTTTTCTATGCCCGTTGCCATTTACTATCTCTGCTTGTCAACTTAAAAGTCAAAATTAAATTATTGTGTTTGCAATTAGCGCAGTGCATGCTCTGTATATACCCTGTTCATGTCAGAGTTGTATAACTGGCTGTAGAGATGACGGGTAAGTAGTGGTTAAATATCGTTGGATCGAAAAACCCTTCTCGATGCTTTTCGGACTCCCTGCTATTCGGCAAACGCATTGAGCCGACCAAGATAGAGGACGCTTGTACTGTTATTTTTCGTAGTATGGTGTGCCGCTATCCGTCTTGATGTGAGCTTTTGACAGTTGACGCCAGATTAAATTTTGTCGTTTGCAAAGCAATGCATGAGCGGAATCTTAGAATTGAGAAAGCACAACTACGTTCTTGAGGAGTGCCTGTATGAATTTGCCGAGATTTACCTGGGTTAAAGTTTCAAGATGTAAACATACGCTAAACGATTGTCGGCATGGTGTACGATATTGTTGCGATGCTTTGCAGTTTTGAATCGGCTTTCAGGCAAGAAAAAGTTTGAGAAATTTTTTTTTGTCCAATGCTACCTACATTGTTTGACTCCGATACGTTTCTTATTCGCCCACCACGAAGGATAGGGCAGATAGGGTTTCAATTGTATTATAATCTTTGTATTGAATAACTTCTTATCTTGTGGGGCAGAGCTTGTCTAACCGATTTTTTCTTTATTCTTTACTTCAGTTTAAGCTCCGCCTTTTCGAGTACTCTGCTCACACTTTGGTTTGCTTTGCCGTTGCAATTTTCTTCTGGTATATGAGCATCTCGATGGCATCGAAAACTCTCTTCACTAATGTTATCCTCGGTAAGTCGAATCCTCGAATCCTTCACCGATGACTTTTGTCAAAAAATCATCTCTACTAGGCAGGCACAAGCTACTTCGTACGCAATGTAAATAGCTCTGTGTTAATGACTCCAGAGTGTGGCAATCTATGATCGCTTCTAGTGATTTTCATACGTAATCATAAAGGCTGAATTGGTTTTCTCCTCTATGCGTAGCGATGGTTGTCGATGTCTTCGTTGTGGCTATTGTGAAATCCGCATGTCGTCGCCGGAAACCCGGAGTGAGCCGTAGGCAGTACGAGGACAATCCATCATCGGCCAGCCTAAGCTTTCCGTCTGGTTTCGTTTCTCGTGCAACTGTCATCTTTTTGATTCTTGTCTCACAGGACTTCTTTCCCCTTATTCCGGTTACGTTCATGGTGTGGGCTGGTCTTATGTTGCTTACAAAGATCTTCCTTGGCAGGTATGATTTTCACACTGTTACGTCGATGCGACCTTAACAGCGCGCAAACCTTTTAGATTCGATCTCAATTAGGCAGCCGTGGAAGAGAGAGATAACTATAGTGCGTACGCTTGACAATATTTTACTCGGAGGGTACCAATTTCTCTAATAAAAGAGACGGTATACCACCGCGTACGGGAAGATCTGATGTCACTGTTCAACTAAATTTAAAAATTAAGATATTATTGCGTATGAGTGTGTATGTACGTGTGTGTTGGTATGTGTGTGCCGAACAAGACTGATTGTTAGCGAGCTTGAAACGGTGAGGTAAATTCTATCACTCCTGATTCTTGTTTTTCATAGATTTTTCATCTTCGACGCAATTGCTGGGTTTCCGGTAGGAATGTTGGTACATTGGTTTGTTGAAACCGTGTGGCTTGACGCCGATGACGTCCGAGCACTCGAAGGGTTCTTCGCAGGACAGATTGGCGATGAATAAGCCAATTTTCAAATGTATATGAAGACAGCCTCGCAAATGGGGCAAAGAACGAAAAGAACGCTCATCTGAAGAACATTTGAAGCATAGCTACATAATCGAAGTTATTTATGACTGTACAGGCCGAGCTATGGCGCACACATGTACTTGACACAACGCATTTGCACCTAAAAATTTATGGACGCAATTATTATATTAATTAATATAATCAACCAGCCAACGATATTATGCATATGTTATCTATAGTTAACTATATGGCGATATGACAAGTCCTGTCTTTATACTATCTCACTCATATAACTAGCACTGTTTTTGATTAGTTTTGTTTCCATGCGGTTAAGGACGCTTAGCGACGACATCCATGACACTTTATAAATTTTCCATAGTGATTACAATAAGGACTTTTTATACGAGCGCATTTCTATTGCTGTGAAATCGTATAGGAGTTGCACATACATAGTCCTTTCCCATCAACCAACCTTTAATCAGTGGTGTCCAGTAGACGCCATACTGCTAGAGATATGCAACGGGGACCTATTTTAGACCGTAAAGCCTGGCACTCAGAGCTGAAACAACAGGTTCAACAAAAAGAAACGCCTCGATGCTAAATGGTGCGACTCTGTGTGCGGCTTCTCCTTACGTGTACTGTATAACTGTTATCCAATGAGACTTGTATGATGAGGTGCTTTAAACAACAATACGACGAAATTGTGCGTGTGTCAGATAACATTAGCGGCTGCCCAACCAAAAAGAAGTAATGGCGAACAGTTAGTTTAGAGAGAATCAATACAGCTTGCATTGCACTCAATCCTATGTACTATGAGCCGATTAATATAACTGTTTATTATTAACTATTTGTTGACTAAGACATGATTTTCTATAATTATGCCTGTTGTAATGTTGAAGCTGTCGATGACGCAAGGTGATAGAATGGTAAATAAATTTGTGATATTCATAAAATTAAATTGAGTCTTGCTTCATTTCCACTCAAATACCATAATTTGAAACGCCTATTAAGTTACTTATTATTATTATTATTATCTAAATTACTGTGTAGCAATAGGTAAATATTTTCTTATAACAACGTGTTTAATTCTTTCAACAATGGCGTGAACCCTAAAATATTGTATGGAAAACCATGTATCAGCTCTTTTCTCAACCTTCGTAGGTAAACGCATTAACGCGAGAACGAGAAACTGGTGTAGAGTGTATCTCGGTATAAACTAGGTTCGAAAAATAATGTAAACGCAGAATATACAGAATTTGCGATTTGCCTAATAACTTGAGCAGCCTGTTCTAACTGAATATAATTTGCTTATTAGAAACGCTTCTTTATTTAAAAGAGTTCATAAAACTACATGACAAAACTGCGTATGTTTTTCACTTTACTTAAATACACTGAACATAAATGCTGTAATGAACTACTACGGGTACGCTGCTTTATTTAAATTGCCAACGATTATAATGTTTAGGGACCTGCAGAACGAACGTCAATGGTATGTAAGATTTGCTATGCAACTGCGGTTGGTAGAAATGAATTGGACAATCGCATGCAGCTGATTAGAAAAAAAAGGTATAGTAAAAACCATTATATAGTTGTGTATATGGCGACTTATCACAGAAAGCGTAATCATGAATATTTATGTTTGATTCTAAGTGGCTGATCTCGTTAAGCTAAAATTTCAGGTATTTCAATTCTTCTTATTCTTTATAGCTTGCACAATACCAGCAGCAAGAATGACATTTTCAAATTGTAAAAATAGTTCTTAAAATAGGTTCTGTAAAAATAGGTACTTAATTCTCCAAATTGTTAGATACTTGTATTTTAACTTAAACTACTAACCTGCAGTAGACTTATTTTTCGTTTATAAAGGAATGAAAGGACATATAGAACAGAAAATATGACTTGCCTATCAGTTTGGTTTGGATGTAATTCCTCACACTTCAGCATTCACATCAGCTCAGTCTGGCTCATGTCGCTGATCAGAAAGTCGGTAAGCATCCTCCTTTTTCTTTGTTCGGTTCGATTCAATTTTAACACAGAGTAAGAATGAAATGGCAAAATAGACATGCTAACATCCTAGCTAGTAAGTCGAGACTGTTTTCTCTTTTTTTATTATTCGGCATTTTTTATTATTTATTAAAGTTTTATTATTCGGCTGGCGATGCACTACTCAATTACTACATACACGTGGCATTCGGCTAGCTAATGCGATGCTAAACGACATCTCGAGTGATCTACTGTATAATCCCGCGTCGCAACTGAAACTTGGTTAATAATAGCATATTCGTAAGTATCTAAAACACTATGACGGCATTTAACTACGTGCACATTCGCCGAAAAATCCATAGTCGAAATCATTGTAAATAAATCCAAGAGCTGTGTGTAGGCTTTAAACCTCTTCCTGCTTGAGGAATATCTATCGAGCATTCTCACCCAGTGGCGATGAAAACACGCATGTTTTCACTATTTCGTGTCTCATTTCTACTGACGAAATGTCCCCACTGTTTGAAGTGACGTCATTATAACAAGGGAAAAAGAGCAATGGAGTTTAGTTTGGAATGCGCGATCTTAGACGTGTGTCTACTCAGTTCTCAACTACCCCCTAAACACATGATATGCCGGAGAACCAGCCCCGTCCCTGATTCGCGTATACTGAAATTACGAGTGTCCATATGTCAGTAGCCTTCTTTACTGTTGCCACTATCACTTCAGTCTGGTGACATCGCAACAGGTGATTCCTAGTGGAGAGGAAATTAGGTCGGAAAGGAGGTTTCGCCCAATAAATGATCCCTTTTGTATGAACAACAGCAGACATCTCGCTGAGAGGATTGACCGCCGTGAAAAACTCACACAGTACGATAGCGCAAAACCGGTCGGCAGTGACTATATGTGGATGTGTTCTTACGCGTGGATGTAAGTCGCTCCGCTTGGCGCCAGCTGCAGAGGTTTGCGGTGGTGGCGCATATGTTGATTGTCTTGTGCTTCTTAACTACTCCTCATGTCCTGTGTCAGCTGGTCCCGTTGAGTAGAACTGTGGATCGAATGGTTTTTGCACATTGCGCGTTGTTTTTGTGATCTTGGCTTGGCGGACACGAAGTTGGGGATAAGTCGTGGATCGATCGTGCTTGTAGTTCTATCCCTGTTGGCATACTGGCGAATAGTAAACATTTAAGGGAATGATGGCACACCGAATGCTGCTACGGAGGACATTGCTTAATGACGTTTATTGTAAGTATTTTGTGGTAAGAAACAGAGCGTTTGTACACGCTTTAAAAAAATAAAATATTTTAGACCGTTGTCCAGAGGCCCACAATTCATATCCATGATTGGCGTACGTACAGTACCTGAGGCGTTTTTGTTCTTTCTACAAATTTGCTCATATATGCGATAGTTCAACAAATATACTTTGTCTTCTTTCGAACTTTAGGACATTTGTTGAAAGTAGACGATTCTGGTTTAAGAGATTAGGTTGTTCGGTGTTTGGCACCAAGAACACATGCGTAACAAATTAGTTCAAAAATATAAGGTAGCGTAATTTTTTACTACCACATCATGTTTACCATTTGGCGGCTTGGTATACGCATGTTTAAATGTTTGACTAGAAATTATATAAGTGTATGTGTGAGGTACAATGTTATCACACATATATTAAATTCTTTTTCTCTCCACTTCTTGTGGTGGCTGTGACACGATTCAGGCTTTCAGTTTTTGAATAGAAAAACGACTCAATGACATTCTTCTTCTAATTTTTTCGGACATTTTAGCTAGAATTATTATTGGTTATCCTACGCACGTAATCTTAATTTGTTGCCGTGGTGTGGATACTTATTTAATTGTGGCTTTTCTTCATGCCTTAGCAGTTTTATTATTCAAGCCGTTAAAACAAACCCTTTGGTTCGGATCTATCGTGTGGCATAATAGGTGGTGTACGTCAAGTGTCTTCGGTCGGATTTATCGGACTAGGAAATATGGGTTCGGGTATGGCTGCAAATCTCCTTCGGAAGGGAAAACAGGTGACTGTTATATGTTCAAACTTAATTAAATCACGTTGGAAATCAATATTTTGAATATATATTACCAGCGACCATCTACGCAAGCCGAGTATATTTTAAAAACGGTAGGTGCTCTTCAATTACGCTTCGTTGCTTAATTCGTTTTTGGCGAAAAAAATCACATCAGCGATACGACATGGATAAATATATTATCCATGTCGTATCGCTGTTAGTTAGATAGTGAATAATAACAATCACTATGCATTTTAGGTGGTGGCATACGACGTTGCATCCGCGGCGCTTACGGCCCTCGAGAACCAGGGAGCTCGAGCTGCGGCCAGCCCACGCGAAGTTGCACAGCAGTGCGGCAAGATTGTCACAATGCTGCCGACAAATGCACATGTTGAAGAGGTTGGTGGGTCTGGTCTATATTAAGCATTTTAAAATGTCGCACAGAAGAAAGGGTCCACTTGAACAGAAATATTTTCAACTAAATGTAAATAACATTGAATTGAATCCATGAATTTATCTGATACGCAAACGTACTGAATATTTTGCTACTCGGTCCGCTTTTGTATTGGCTGTGGCATAGGATGAGTGGTGGGTTTTCCAGTAAGCTTGAGATAGTCTAAACACCGCACGAATTGTTCTGAAAAATTAGGTTCTGACGGGACCTCAAGGATTAATTGCATCGGCCAAGAAGGGCACTCTTCTCATTGACTGCAGCACTGTCGGCCCAGATTTATCGGTGCGCATGTCAAAGGAAGCCGAAAACAACCAGTTGAAATTCGTCGATGCACCGGTTTCCGGAGGTGCTATTATTATCAGTTTAACGTAAATTTACTAATGTTACTCGAGCGACTACTAAATTAACCGTTAATATACGTTCTCCAAGGGTAAAATCATTACTATATCAAATAAAAGGTCGCATGGCATTCATAGTACTATTTATGACGGATGCGATTTTAGATGCAATGATATCTTGCTAGATAGAAATATTTCGGTTATAAATGACGCAGTTCCTGAAGACTAATTGCGCAGTCGTGACGCTTCTGCATTCTCATGCTCGCGAATATTTCAATAGTAATACGACTAATATTTACAGTTTTCTACAGCAGTGAAAATCATAACGATTAATTTTGTCGCATTTTCTAGGCGTAAATGCGGCCAAGGCTGGCACCTTGACTTTTATGGTGGGGGGATCTGAGGCTGATGTCACCTCCGCGGAGGAGGTCCTCTTGGACATGGGAAAGGCGGCAATTCGTTGTGGTCCGGTCGGTTGTGGGGGTGCAGCGAAAATTTGTAACAATATGATGCTAGCTATATCGATGGTCGGGCACTCCGAAACGATGAATCTCGGAATTCAGTATGTTTGCATTCTTCTGTTCATTATTGTTTGGTATCTCATATTCCTAATCTCAATTTGGACCGGCTGGCTACGATTGCGTCGCTGTTGATATATAAGGTATTCAGCTGCATCACCACGAAGGACCATTTGACTACATAGGCCATTTGTAATCTCGTCGATTCTGTACTTCTCGTCTATTCGGGAAATCCAGAAAAAACAGGGAAGCTTAATCGAGCTTGTTAAATGTAAATTTTGTAAATTCACTTCGTAAGGGATGTGAGATATAAAGCTTCTACATGCTCTGTGTTTAACACTCAGTACTTGACTTATTTTGGGTTCTTTACAGACTGGGTTTGGATCCGCAGGTGTTAAATCAGATCCTGAATATGAGTTCCGGTAAGTCGTGGGTCAGCGATGTTTACAGCCCCGTGCCGGGTGTTATGCCCAATGTACCATCCTCCAATAACTATCAGGGTGGTTTCGGATCAGCCCTTATGCTAAAAGATCTCAGTCTTGCACAGGACGCTGCTACACAGACTCAAGCACCAACGCCGTTAGGCGGACTGGCCTTGCAGCTCTACCGAATCATCTGCGCACAGGGACACGGAAGAAAAGATTTTGGCTACGTTTTTAAGTTTCTCAGTAAAACCGGTGATGTCCAGATGAGTCGGTGATAACTAAAAATAGAATGTTCAACGGAACAAATTAAGGAAATATGTATGAAGGAATACTGCAAGAACATTCATAAAATAAGATCTACATCTTTCCGGCCGCTTTAAGTTTAATTTAGTACTACTTCGCTAAAGTTTGTTTTTGAGTAAAATTCGAATAATGCTGGTTGAGAGAAGTCTGTTACATACATGCAAATAATTCTGGACATGTAGATATCTTTTCTGCATTTTCGACGAGTGTAGAAAATGCGAGTCGATGTATGACAGACTTTTTTACACATACAAATCTAAACAAAAGAATTATTAGGATGGCATTTCATGTACAGTTATGTGATAAATTTGGCCTTTACAGCTAATTTAATACCGTTGTTTCCTAATAAATGCTAACATTATTGTATTGTAAATGTCTCGTGTGTCGTAAAAAAACACAAATTACAGTTTTCAAACTATGCCTTTGTTTTTCATTCTTAACATTATTTTATTCTTGTACGGACAAAGGCATATAATGGGCGACGTATTGATTTTCTAGCTTAAAGACCTAATTTTGTGACAAGGAAGGGCAATGAAAATTTCGAAATAGTATACTTTAGGATTTATTATTTCTTAAACGTTGAATGCCGCTTCATAACTTTTGCTTCTCTAAGTATCAGCTTTACTGGCAACAGTCATAAACTGACATAAACTGGCAGAAACGGTAAATTTCATTAAAATTAGGGATAAACTGCCCTATCGATGCTCCATTAATATTTTGGTCAAGTTAAGCATCGTCATGGATAAAAGCAAAAAGATGAAAATTTACGAAACAGACACATGAGTGGCATTTGCTCTTGCAAAACCAATCTCGCCGATGCCACTCAAAAATTGATTTTCGTTAATCTCGCGCCAATTCATATTAAGGCGAACCTCGTCATGTGCGAACATCCAACGGATGTTTGGTTTGGCCTAGACTGTTGACATTAAATTCTCATGCGTTGCTATAAGCAGCCAGCGAAGGGTTTTGGAGCTAGAATTACGCCTTTCCCTGTTAAATGTATCTTGCTATGTTAAAGCTACACGGTCGTTTGAGCCAGATCTAGCTGATTGGTATATTCAATTCGGCCTTTTCCACCGCCTGCTTTCGTGCGTTGTTGAGGCCGCCTATACCGAGCACCGTTGAAAGAGCGTTTGGCTATGTCCTTGTCGTTCTCATTATACATGTCAATCTACCACCGTGTTTTTTTCTAGTGTATTCCTGTGCGGTGTCCAACTCTGCTTCTGCTTAAGGGTATTATTGACGCTGCTCTAGTTATTGAGGCCGGGCATGTTCGAGAAACGCTTGCAGAGGTGGCACTCAACCTGTAGTGTGATATAAGACTTTGTGGGTAATATACGGGCCTCGTCAGGAAGTCCCTCCTCAAACTGCTCTACGTTCGCAAAGCTGAAAACCAGGGCGTCTAATGGCCCGTGTTACACCCTGCACTGCTCATTCGCCGTTAGGAGCGGTTATTGCTTTAACGCCAGCTGAATTCGTTATGTCTGCTATTTCGGAGTTATGCTGTTCTTTTGTTCATGGTCTTTTTGTCTCATCAGGCGAAACTCTTTTACCCAGCTGAACTATCGCGCATTCCATTTATGCTAATATTTCGCGTAAATGCTCATGTTTTACGTTAGAGTGGTTGTCAAATAGCTGCGTACGGGAGCCTGCTCCTTCTAGAACTTCTGTGACGTGCGGTTGGGGGTGGCATCTATCGTTACTCGTCCGTTCCATGTTCTTCCATTGCAATCTACTCATATGACGGAGGTCGTTACCATCCTGATGCCGAGACTCGGGACGATCAGCGTCTTTTGTTTTCTGAATAAACTGGCGACGTTTTACGGGGTCGTCAGCTGTTAGTATTCTATTCGTGGTCGACTATGTTGTCTATTTAGCGTGAGATCCTCTCGCTTTTGTGTAACCTCAGCTGCGTTAGCCCTGTCGCCGCTTTTGTGTTCAGTCATGGCTACCCTGCTTAGCTGATTTCTCCTTGATGAACGCTTACCACTGGCAGTGTTTATCTCTCTCTCAGCTTGTGTTAATGTGTCCCCTTGCGTCTTCCGTGAAGTTAACGTGGCAAGGTGCGCATATCTCGACGACGGTCTGTTTCTCTCTCTGTCCCTCTCAATGTGGAATGGAAGCTGCTTATTCTCAATCGTGTTTGCCCTGTTAGCGGCGCGTATGTTGAATTTTGAAAACTGAGCTACGTATGGTACGAGCTTTTTACGGCTCGCGTTGGCTGCGGTCGTTATGCGAGACGGTCGCTTTTTGAGAAAGCCACTCATCTTAAAAAACTCAGAATTGCGCTGAGATAATCGCACACTACTCAGAAAACTATTTTTAGTCGGTGAATCCCCTATATGGCAGTCGAAATACAGTACAAAATACTTCCAAAATTGGTGCAACGGATGGAGCGCAGAAAAGCTGTAAACTAGTGTCGGAGACGGGTGTCGAAATTGCTAAAATTACCAAAAATATATCGGCGTCGAATTTGGTCGACAGAACCGTGAAGCAATTGAAGAAGAGGTTTTTTACTTCCTTTTACTAGACGCTACGCTTCCTATTTCACCAGTTAGCGATAAGTCCTGAGCGACATGTAGAAGTAGTTGTTGATTCGTTAACTCGCCGCAGTTACAAGCACACGTCCAGATTAGAAAAAGGCGCCTCGTTGAATAACATTATAACAATAGCAATAATAGTTCTATTTGAAACATCTTTGCACTCTGATAGTTGTATAATAAAGTCGCGAAACACGCTGCCTGCAATCAAATATATAAGTCTACTTATGCAAATAAGCTTGATCAGGCAAACAATACTCGTTTAGTGCGCCGTGTGTTGTTGGTCTTTGAATAGTGTAACGTACGATACACAAATATGATTTATATAGTACATAGTAGTGCGTCATTGAAAACTAGAATGAAATTTTCTTGTGTTGATTAAGTCTTCTTTCGATGAGCTTAAACATAGAATTCCCTCATATGAGTACAATGCTACGTTTTTGTGAGGCGCTAACATTAGTTGGAGTTGAGGACCTGAAATTGTAAGGTCAGGTGCGTTCACATTATCTACAAACGGGTGTCAACTTATAGGGATTAGCTCGACGCGCTTATATATCTTTTTGTCTATACGGACCACGACTGAGCAAAGCAGAAAACCTGTCCCGCCTCCACTAATTGCATGCACGTGTGCCTGTAGTTGAGGTCAAACAAGCCGATAGATAGGTCGATGGGTGTCGGCTCTATTTGCCGTAATAGGGTCCTAGCTTGTAAACCTGAATATGAAACAAATCTGGTCTACGGCTGAGTAGGTTTGAACATATTGTACGCACATAGGTGACAAAGAACTTAATGTTATAACATGCAATTTTAAAACAGTAACAAAGATTAAGTACATGCGGTTATTGTAAGTGCCGTGGCGACGTGCTACCCTAATGAATACGTTTTTGTGATTGCTTACGTGACGTCTATAAATATAGTCACAATATTTATATTTCGATTAGCTTCCTTTTATTCGAGCTTAATTTCTCGAGCAGCTGTCGACCTTAAATTCAATATTGTAATTATCTAGTTCGTCGTTCCACAAGTAGTGTGTTGTGGCAATACACCGTTGTCAGATTTGCTTGATACGCCTGATTTGATGAAATCCACTGAGACGAGGTCTAACTGAAATGATCCAGGTAACTTCAAACTCTTAACTCTATGTACGCTTTTTGTTAGGCGACAGAAAAAGCATAGCATAAACTACCAAAAGCAGTCCAGCATTTTTGAGTACAACTGCGTTGTTCGAACAAACGCGATTACGCGAAAACTGAGAAAGTCACTTAAAATGTCTCACCTTAAATAAATGTAATTGCTTCGTCGTTTCTTTTCGTTTTTTCTTTTGGTACGAATAGGAAAGTTATACGTGACGGCCTGTAGGGCTTTTTGTGGCATACCAGACCGCAAGGAGTCGAACCCGACGTGTACACTCGATTAGAATTCATTAATCAGTGATAGCCCTTGCTCTGCTGTGGTGGCTCAGTGGCTAGAAAACCGACCTGCTAATGCTGAGGTCCAGGGCCCTAATCTTAGTTACAACAGAATAATTTCTTAAGAAGTTAATGTCAGAGGGCAGTACCGTTGCATATGTTTAAACGGGCTACCGTGCTGCCGCGGCGCACGTCCGAGAGGCTGAGCATGTGTAAGGCTGGCGTTTAACAGTTCGAATCACGTCAGCGGCACATACCCTCTGTAAGCTTTGTGTATCTTGGGGCGCTCGCGATGCCGAAAAAGCAGATCCGAGCTGAAAACGGGGAGATTACTAAAGTATTTTCCTAATTTGAAATTGTTGACCACTGAGGATGAGGAGTCTATTACGAAAGCAGCGGCGTTGAACGGAAAAGCTGACTTTGCGCCTGCTGCTCATTAAGAAACCCGCGGCCTTTTCAAATTAAATTTTTTGTTCACGTCATTGTCATTAATTACGTTCAATTCTATGTTATCGAATCTTCATTATGATGAACCAAAACGTGTTTTTTAAGCTATAGTTTATTAACAATCGTATGTAATAATATATGCCGCACAATCTGTTACGACAAAGTAGCTTAATGTACCCTTTATGGATGTAGGACGACTCGGATTTTCTACTAAAACTGCGTCGCTGTGGGGCTTGATTGCGACTAAAGAACAATGATGGCCTTTGTACTAGTATAAATAAACACTAATTCCATTCATAAGTTGGAGTATTATGACTAAAATCCATGATTCCCACGTAATAATTTCGTTTTTTTTTTAATATCAGCAGATTAAGTCGTAAGGGCCTTCATTAGTACGCCTATTCTAGGTTTCATAATATTGAATCTGTGGCGGTAAAGGTTTACATATATTGGCCGACAGTTATCGCATGCTAGCAGCGAGGCCTACAAAAGAATGATTTAGAAACCCAGGTGACTTCCACGGCCAATGTGCTCAATGTTAGCGCAGCTCCGATTCCGTATAGGGCAAAAGGGCCCTTTATCTTCGACAAGCCCATTGCAAAAAATGAGGGATCTTCCTGAAAGCATCAACGAAATGTAGTTACTGTTTTTTGTGAACACCCTTTATTCTCTAAAGAAATATACTATCAGGCCTGATGTGCACGGGAAGCTAACTCATCTTGACACGGTAACCGATAACATCAAGGAACGAAGAAACGTTTTAGAAGGCAAAGTGTCAAATTAAACGGGATTCCGCCTCAAAATCGGGCGGACTTTCATGTTCTCCTTGGGGTTCAGGCTTGGACTTTTCGATTATCATATCTCGGGATGTGCTTTGGCGGGTTTTTTACTGAATTTGATGCGGTGTTTTCAAATTTTTTGCTTTTAAGTATGTTGTGAGGTCCATGTTGTAGGAAGTAGTTGTATCTAAGTGGCTTCTTTGTTTCACCTACCTAGACATTCTGCGCTATTTTCTTTAACGCTGTTACAGAAGACGCTACCGTGGTGGCATCTTTGTGAAAGAATTTGCCACATATGTATATACACATGGTTTGCGGACAGGGTATGGACAGGGTTTCAGGCCGAAACTCCATGTGGACACCCTATTTGGAACCAATTTTGCAAATATTTTTAGCTTGAGAATCATCCTCTACCTTCACAGATGTTCCGCCTGCGATTGGACAGGTGAAGTAGTCGGCCATAGCGACGTTGAGCCACTTACGAATGTTGCCGGTCTCTTGAAGTTCTCGAATCCTATGGGGTTCGTGAAGTGCAGCATTAAAAAACAATGTCTTTAAATGCAAAAATGCAAAGATCGGCTTACGCCAGGTTAAGGCACATAAGTAGAAGCCAAATATACGCTAACAAGGTCAAGTAAATAATAACGAGAGGGGATTTTTGATACCTAACGGTCAGTCGACAGAGATCTAAAGAAAATACAATAATAAGTTTAACTAGTAAGCATACCCTCTGCTAGGCCGCAGTAAATAATACTAAAGATGTATAGGCTCTTAGAAAGTCTGATCAGGCTGGCCGTATTAAACTACACGAACCAGTAAGACTCTGGGCGAGGCGTAAAGAAGACCTGCTTACAAAAAGGAGAAAATTGATAGTTTCATGCAGGGAAAGGAAGAATTTACACATGCATACCGAGTCACCCAAGAGATCAAAGCGTAGGAGAAAACAAAAACTAGACTGAATATCCTTTCTACGGAGGAGGAACTCCCCAAATTATGACCAAAACTCAAAGAGCAAGGTTAAAAATAAGTGAGGTGAAGGAGCTAGTCAATGAGCTTGCACCGCAAAAGTTTACTCTGGAAGCACAAACCGGAGTAAGAGAAAGCGTGTAGCTACACAATAAGGCAATCTTGGCATGGAGCGACTCCGTAGAGTACGGCTCGCCTGAATGGCTCAATAAGGGCTTTAGAAAGACTAAGGCCTTCTTGGCAGGCCTTAAAGGCGACAGCAGCAACCAAAAACGACGTAAGAAAGGATGTGGCCTTGCAAAGCTTGAGTCGTGGGTTCAGATAGTGAAATGTGGAGAAAACAGGGAGCTCTAAGGCCGCACTGTTCGACTCTATTGGTCAACCTGAACAGGCTAAACCTAGACTGAAGCTACGAGAAAAAATATGCAGCAAGAAGAGGAAAGAGCTGATACAAATGTTTGACATAAAGGTGCGGATTCCGGTAAAGAGTGAAAAAAGTCGCAACGAAGAACCAGCTTAGGAGAATAACAAGGGGACCCACAGCAAGCAAAACAGACAAAGACCCTTTAAACTTCAGACGTTGGGACACAGGGACGATCTCACGCAATCGAGAGTCGAGTAGTCCAGCGGCCAGCGGTGTTTCTACTAAGGCTGTCTTAGAGACGGAAATGGTGCTCCGCAACCAAGCAGGTCAGTAAAGGAGGCGTGGATCACCGGGAGAGTTAGAGAAGCTGTTTCGCTTCCTGGGGATTTTAACTAACAGACAGCAATTGCCGCCAATGAATTAAAAAATAACTAAAGTAGAGGCTGTTTGGTTAAACCCTATCAACACATGTCCAAACCTTAGGCCATACGGCCAAAATGTAAAAGACTAAAATGAGCGAACAACTTGTAAAGCCTTTCGTAAAGTGGAAAAACATAAAGTAGTACCTTCTCCAGTAGAAATAAAGTTAGACTTTTCATACTAACGTTTTGTTAATGATGCGTTTCAGTGCAGGATGTAATGTTTTTCTGAGGGCCATACTTAGTCCGTGAGCATAGACAGGTTCTTTTACAAAATAAAACTCGCCGGGGTAGCCCCGAAGAGCGTTGCAACTTCGACCAATGTTGTACATCATAGATGACTGTTCATTGATTATAACAGCTCGACCTGTTATGTACAACGTATGGGTTATGAATGAATTAATTTTCAGGTTTAAATTCAAGCCTCTTATATATATACATATATATAGCTTTAGGCCATGAAGCAGCACCTTAATTAACACATAGTGCTTAACTGAATGTTTTCAATGGGTAAATTATCCTCCTTACCAAAGTCTCCTTGGACACCCTAAATAGTGGCGGAAAAAATACGACAGCCATTAAATAGTCTACCTTATATTAGCGTAGGTATGTTTAGCGCAATGAGTAGATAAGCAACGTATCCTTTTTGTGCCTAGCCTTTCGAAATCTTTTACCAGGTGACCTTGGAGTATTGTTTAGATTAGTACCTGTAGGAACCTTGAGAAAATAGCCAAGACAGGTTCACTATGTCGGGTGTCTTCAACATATCGCTACATTCCAAACATTTTACGATCCTAAAAGCTGCTATGATGTGCTGTGTCTATTCCAGTATTGTGTCGTACATATGGTTGACTCATTTCAAGCCGCAACTGTGCGAAGCCAAGCCCATTTGTAATCATTGAGAACCTCTAGAAATTTTCCTATAAAACGCGCTTATGAGGCGTGGCTCTGATCGAATGCATGAAACAACGTCAGTATATTGTATCAAGTGTACATATTACTTGTTTGATACTTTAGGCGTTGCTTATGACCCTATATGCGCGTACCTCGAAGTATTTTCATGAAGTTCTCGTGATTATAGAGTTGACCTCCGGGTAAAATTCCGTCGTTTTCTATTGCTCGACTGTAAACCTCTCGGTAGACATCCATATCCGCAGTCTGTAATCACTCGGAAATCAAACAAGCTTTTTATCGTAGTCAACGGACGCGATTAATGATTGACTCTTAACACCCATTAGAATCCTCTGACAGCAACCAGAGTGACAACTTGCCCGAATGTTCCCATGGCCTTCTACACAGCAAACGCTGCCATGTAACGATGAACAGTAGGTCGCTGGTCAGAAACTGGCGCATTGCTTGCCCGTAATAAGCATGACCGAACATCGTCGCCTCAAGATCGATATACGATTGCTATATGGCCGACATTACCTCCCTGTCATATCCATCTGCTGGGTAATCCTTAGATATGTCTAGCTGAACGTATTGGTGGCACCCAACATGGAAACGACCAATCAAGTAGCTGGCAGTGCTCAGCCTACCCAACTCTCGCGAGTCTCAAGGTGGTGTGCCAAAGGGTGCGTCCGGCAGCACAGACAAACCTCGGAGTTTGTCACATGGATGAGCTAAAGGTCAGCTAGAGTCATTCATGTAGTGGATCGTATGATGCTCCAGAGAAAGCACAAGCGTTTTTTCGTCCAGCTATCCATACGAAATGAGTACACATACCTGAAATAGCTTGTGATAGGCAGTTCCTTTCCAGATGATTGGAGTCACATGTTTTTGGTCTGCTACGTCGCGCAGCGAGTTAATCTTACTTGAGCCTGAGCTGATGAGCAAGCTTGCCTTCATTGTGCCTGCATTATGCATCGAGTACGCCTTAAGTTTTATCGACCAAACAGAGTAAAGCCCTGTCTTCTAGGCCATCAATTGTAGACCGCATTTTTAAAACATTAAAACCTACGTCCGTAGATAGAGCAGCAATTTCACGTGTTTATAATAATAATAATAATAATAACAATCATGCTTTACTCACAGGCATGTACGCACACACTCGCCAAATATATAAGTTATCAAGGTTACATCTCGAGGACACGGTTTTTTAATATCATTATCTTTTACTCGTATTAAAAATAAAAAAAATCCTTAACATTTTTGGAGACATTTATTGTCTCTTTTCCAGCTGAAATTCTTTCTAGTTTGTCTTTTCCAGGCTAACATTAAAAAATCGCCCAAAAACGAATATTCATTTATATGATTACAACTATTACCTCTTGCTTGTTCTATAGGCAAAGCACCAAACAGAACCGCATAGGTTTAGTATTCCGACTGATTGAGTAACGCTATGAATAACCCATTAGAAATACAGTAGAAATATTTTACGACGTCCCACTTAGCTCTACTTATTGTCACGTGACACGTTTCGTTCAGTGTCAGATGATTGTATTGTATTTTGAGCTAAAGCAGATATTTTTCACTCTATCTTATTACTTGGAAGATATTCATCACTAGCTTGATCAGGGTAGTATTCTTAGGGATTCTTGTAGATTAAAGTCCTCCTTTGAGTTTTGACTATACAGAACGTACTAATCAAAAATGTTTTTGCAACTTCTTAATGCGGTCGTGGATACTTAAAAAATATTTGTTAGCTGGTAGCAGATCTGCTGGCAGTGGCGAGATTTCATAGCCCGCGCACGAGAGACGATTTGAATCGATTAACAGGATTTTCAAGTATGAAATATTGTTGCTTTATTCGATAGGAAAACCGATAATGTCAAAGTTAGGGAGAATGAATCTATTAATGCAACCTCATTAGGTTTTTCTAGTTCAGTCACTTCCGCATGGAAATCTGAAGATCGATTTCGTGATAAAGCTGCATTTGAATCTAACTGACATCGCATAGAATGTCAGAAAGCTAGCTTCACCCTTCAATTAGTTAGCAAGCCTGTCCGTAAACCTCGCCTCAACCACAGTTGGATCTATTCATCAATCCTGTATTAAAATAATTATATGAATGAATTGAAAGAGCTGCTATAACATCACTTTAGCTCACCTTGGAAGATGCTCATAGTAATGTAGATAGATATAAGCCAAAGACCCACGAGAATGCGACCAGAGTTGCCATTGGGAAGATCTCGGTCCGATATTCCTTCGAACAGTATTGTCTTTACAACGCTCATCAAGTTCCTGGATTGTAAATCCAACTTATTAGCGGGGTTTGTCCTGAGCCCAACCCTCACTTTCGACTCAGTGGATCAAAGAAACGTATTTGATTCTTTATGACCTTCTTTATCTTAATCGTTTAACGATATTGAAAATATTTAAATACATAGCTGCCTAAAGCGCTATTGCAAGTGTGTTACTGCTAGTAGTTATCTAGTTTGATGTGACGGGTGCTACAAAGGTAGCGGTGCATATTTCATCTATACAGACTGAGAGATCGCAGAAGAAAGTGTAAAATTTTCACACTAAGGGGCTTGAGAAAAAATAAAACTTTCAAAAGCTTTCCTAGGAATGAAAGCAAAGAGAAGCGAACAGGCTGCATTTTTCGTTGACAGCTGGAACTTCAATGGTTAGAATTTGCTGCCATTAAAATTCTTCGCAGCTCCACGCCGTCAAAAGCCTCCCAATTCTGCCCCTATGGAGAGTAATAGGCTATTTCCTCCTCAATTCAAGTACGAAGAACGCGATGTTTTTCCTCCGCTGCCTACGGCGAATGTCATCCCTGCAGCCTGAGGCGTTCTGCTTCTTTAAGTGAAATATTTTGCGAAGTATGCACAATGTTTCCTAGCTTCCTTGTCATTTTCCCCCGCCCGTTTGTGTGGGTGTTTAGATGTGTAAAAGATTCATCATTTCCTTTTTAAAATACAATGAACTTCCACCCGGAAAAGAAAGTGTTAAATTCTTAAAGTTACTCCAAGCGTGGTCGCTTATAATATACACTTGAACTGCTTAAACTTGTGTGTTATTTGATACCGAAATCTGTGCGTTAGCAGAAAAAAAGAGAGCACCAGGGGCACCGACTACGTGACAATGCACATGTTGACATGTATTCTGTTCGTATGGTAGAACATGCTGATAATAAGCATATTGGCAACGTAGATGAAAAGGAATATCGATAAAGGTGTTGTTAGTGTATAACGAAATAAAAACAGCCTATCCGATATTTTTGCTATTTCACATTCGCATGCACTTACGGTAGAGGCTACTGATATGCGTAACGTGTTTTCCTGGTTGATTCACACGACCGGCTCAAGAATACGACCTACGATCGCAATACTTCAGTATATTCGGGGCGACGTTTAGGTTTAATGGGGGTTTCATAGAGGGATAAGATGTAACCAGTGATAACGAACTTCTGAAGAATGAATGATCGGGGTGCGGAATTCTTACATTTTTTGTCTTCTGACGGGAAGCGGCTATTATCATACAGCTAAGGCATTTCGTTTAAACTCCATGTCGTACGTTCTGCCGAAGAAATACCTGGTAATGGGGTAAAACTTGCTATGGCACTCGTGGGGCGTCGAGCATTCGGGTAACGCAATTATCTTTCTGTCCCTTGAGAAACTTCCATGTTTACGACCTCACTGTCTGTGCCGCGCCGATGCTCTGGGATCTTTGTGTCCTGTTCAGCACTTGCTGGCGACAGCTTTTCTCCCATCCGTCATTGGTGGATAGGACAAATTGGTACATATTGCACTCCTTGCAAGTTGCATCGCCGTACAAAATGAGACCCCGGCGAACAAAAATTGGTGATATGTTTACCTGTGTTCTCTTCCCGAACAACGTTCAGTTCAGTGGTCGATACCGTTGCCCCTATATCAATTTTCATCGTGAGAGACTATGGACATTTCTAAAGGACGCTTCAGTTTAGTTACTCTATCACTAGCATTGAACGCGTTCGTGGCCTAAGCAAGAAGAAAGAACGTGTGAACGGGTGAGAGCGAGAGAGCGAACACCATACCGGTCGCGAGAAAGCTAGCAAAAGACGACAAATCTACGTACGTATATGCCTCGCTTTCTACGAGGTCAATGTTTACAAGGTATGCTAAGACATACGAGCGACGTTGAGCACTATGCTCTTAATGGGAGGGTTGCAATGGACAGGGATGGGCAATTAGTTGAAATCCAATAGTAAGCTCATTATAAGATTCAAATATGACAAATCACCGCTATTTTAATTTCTAGCTTATTGTTACGTAGACACAAATCGCTGACATGACGCAGTACGTCAACTGTTTACTTTATAAAACTATTTTTTCGCGCTCTCTTGCACGTTCTGGTTCATGTTTTCCTGGTTAAACTAAGCGTGTAACCTAACCTAGGTGGTCGTGACCTGCTGTTGTCAAGTAGGCAAATAACGCCTTCAGTGATGAAAACCAAAGCGTTTCGCTTCTTCAGGCGATATGGGCTGAAGCCTTTTCTATATAAACGTGATAGTTTACTAGTGGGTGGCCAGGATTGGTCAGCAAAGTTGTCGGCGTTTGTTGATTGTGCAAACGGATGGACAAATAGGCACCCGTCCTTGCGAAGTATGCGCACATAACCAATTATACATAGCCTGAAGCAAGCCTGTATCGGCATATATGAAAGTATGTTACTTACTGGCACATCCTGTTAGTTACACAAACGTACACGAAATCGGCCAGTGTTTTGTACGTCAAGTTTCGTATACACTTCATGGAGATGATCTTGGAATTCAGCTAACCTTCTTTTTGCGCGTTTGCTCCGTATTTCATAGCATCCGGTGTAGTGTGCGTTTGGGCTATAGCCAAACATCCTACCTAAACTAAATTCCTGTCGCTAAATCTTCACACTCTGCAGTAAATTATTATCTGTCGAACCGGTAGAGCTAATAGAATGATCATACGACCTGGAATGGTGTATGTTTCCAATTATCGCCTACAGCACCATCGCTTTAGCTGTAAGGGTAAAACTCAGTATACACACAAATTAAATTAGCAGAGTACACACCTGCCGTAAAGGACGAGCATTCGTGACAATGGTGTATTGTCTAGGTTCTCTTCATTGCGTTCGAGCAGACGGCTCATGACCAAAATGACGGGCATCACCAGCATCGTCATGAAAAGAAACAGCCACACCTGTTTCACAGCCAACGAGAAATATTTTAGAATATTTTGTTGATCCACTTACTGGGGTGATTTGCGCTTGTAGGGTAGATCGTGGCGAGAAACGGCCTGGAATCGGAGAACTTGCTAAGCACACCATGCGAAACCAGCATCAACGCGATGCACTCGTTGAACTTCGAAAAATAAACTCGACATCGACTTCAACTTCGAAAAATAAGTCGACTAGAATATGGTGGTGTTGTTAGGTCATAGGTCATATACTTGTTGAGTTTGGTGGGACGTATCTGAGTGCGCCTTAAGGTGACTGGACGAGATATGTAGGTGCACGGGCTCGATCGTCGCCGTTCTACATTGACATTTATGAGGCCCGTCTTACGCAGTAATGCAAAAAGCGGAAGCATGGGCGTTAAATGTTGGCCGATGGTCAGTCCAAAAAATATTTTGGTACAGCTAGTTGAATTAAATAGGATGAAATAACATGACCGACGTCGTACTTAAGAATTGCAAGTGACGTGTGATCAGCTTCAGCATGTTTTTCGTTTAATTTCGCTGTCTATACGGAACGTAGCTTCAGTTATTCAGTGCTTCTTTTACCTTAGGTGTGTAATTCAAAAAGAGAACATATCTTGGATTTTTTTTAACGTATTATCTCTGTAATGATGAATAAACGTTTTGGGCAGATTCTGTGGTTTATTATTATGATCGTTGGTTGTTTGGTGAGGTGCTTTCCGGGACAAATTTGATAATACTCGCTACAGCTATTATTCCGCAAGATCATCAGATTCAGCGGCGATATGGTTTACCAAGAGGAAAAAAATCTGAAAGCTGAAACGAAGATACTGTTCCTTCAAATTGGTGAAGGCGCCAAGACTTGTCTTAAAACTTTCTTTTTTTAAAGCTCTTTGTTTGAGAGTTCGCAACAGTTAGCTAAATATTATACCGAGGTATTTTATGTCAACCATGGTGATGCAATACCAAACATAGCTGCATACGTAGATTGCAACGAACTATATGCCCTCGATTTTTGCTCAACCTGTAATCATTAAAGAGCCGCTACAAGATCGCTGGGAAGCTCTTCTAACAAAGGAACTATTCTATAGTGTATAAAGGAACTATGCATTGACTTGATGGGGTCTGTTGCCAAGCGTTGCCTTGCTAAGGTAAAATACTCATCTTGGCTATATAAATGAGCCCGGCCTTTTCTGTGATCCTTGGAAGACTCTAAACATTTTCTACTTTCGACAGTAAACGACAGTATAATTGATGACTCACATCAGCGTCGAAAGCTTCGAGTAGTCCAAAAGGGTTATCCTGAAACCCGAAGGTCCTACCAGCTAGTATACTTAGATCCTGCACCATGAATTCCGAAGAAAGTGTCACTACCCGTTGCCGATCCAGTGTTTGTCCAAATGCATTAACGGCCCAGTCTGATTCCTTTTATGAAATATACAAAACGAGCAACGACAGATTTCATTTAAAAGAACGAAATTCTACATCCGAAAACATGCATGTGTGTGTGAATATTGCCTCGACTCTTATATGCCCTACGGGATGCAAACTTAGTTTCAACTTCGGTGTTGTGCGTTATGTTTTTGCTTTCTCGGCCGCTAAGTAATAATACGAAAGAACTGGTTGGTCGATTTTATCTCTACGTTTTTTATACCAAACTGTTAGTCTAATTTGGACAGCCTAACGTTTAGGCGCAGAGGGAAAAACATGTGTTTTGAACGCGTCTCAAGCGCCAGCGTTGACCAGGCCTACCCGTCACATGAAAAGCAATTCAATTTTCGCAGATGCTACGTACATTCCGTAAAAGCATTCCAATCATTCCGGTGGCGCTGCCGTTGGGAAAAATTTGACCCCACTGCCGATCTGCTGGAATCGAAGCGTCGTACCTAATCAACAAAAGAAGGTTTACCAATCGTCATCGATTGTCGTCGGTAAGAGTCGAATTTTGTCTTTTTTTTTAATGAGGGGTACGCAGCGATCTCCTAACAACGAGATGGGGGAGAGCGAGAAAAAAAGAGCGCAGAGGTTCTTGAACTTCTGTGCAGCTTTGCTGTATCTACAGGCAAAGACCAGCTTGTACCACTTAAGTAGCTGCGTTTGAATTAGGTAGCAGATTAAGTATCGCGTTTAGTGAGCCTCAGGATAACACGTGTAAGCCTGGAACTTATATCTGAGTGACAGCGAAAGTGGTAAGGCTCGAATTGGCCTTGTAAATTCTAAAATTGACTGAGGTTTTGGATAATGGGAAAGCTATGTTAATGCAAGCACACGATATTTTAGTTTAACTTTCTGTCTTTAGATCTTTTACCGTATATATTAGCCCTGTACTGGTAGTCGGGTTGGGATATATTGTTGTCTTTACCTCAGTTTTATTTGTGAGATTTGTACGTACGACTGTCTGATAACAACCAAAGTTCGTAACACACATAGCCATCTACAATCCACGTTAAACATATACACGTATAACATGTGGAACATCTTAATGGGTCGGTTTAGTACAATTGTAATTCAGACGAGATTTTTGCCATTTTTTAATTATTTAATCGGTATTAAACTTAATGGTATTTAAACGAGGTGAATTTGTTCTCTCAAACGAACAGGGGACGTACAGATGATGTATCCAATTGATAAAAAACGAATACACATATGCTGAGCAAGCCGCTTAGCATGCTCATCAATTTACTGGCGTAATGCCAAAACAACCTACAAAAACGTAGCGTTTACCGAACTTTTGATAGTCAAATACATTGCTTACAACAAAAAGCTTACCTAAATTTAAATTAAATCAGGCGTTGTTAAAGGCCAATAAATCATACATAGTAAATGGATCAAACATCCGAGTTCTAAGGCATTATTACTCTGTCCAATGATGAAGCAAAGTGCTTCGGGGTCATGTTGTTGCAGGGGTTCAATTCTAGCACTTGAAGGCGTTCAACGTGCGACTTGCCTGAGGACTTGCAGTGCATATAACACGATTTCGAAATGATCGGCCCCAGCGTAGGTTAGGACAGTTCCGTGATATCTAATGATGAGGGAAAACGCTAAGCAATACAGGAACTTTTAGCTAAAGCCTTACGTAATAAGAGAGAAAGCCCATAAAAAACATAGATCGGGTCGACTAGGGTCTTGATCGAGGATTTCAAAATTTGACACAAATCGCCCACGGAGAAGTAATAGCTTATTTCGCGCAGATTTCGACTAGTCGAATGCGTTTTCGAGTTTGTCCTTAGATGATTCCACAGGTATTATGCGTCAGTTTGCATATTCTTTGACATTGGCAAGAGTGATGGCGTGATTCTTACTACCTCTAAGGGCTGCGCACGTTACGGCAATTTCTTACCGCGAACGCTATGGACATAAAATGCGTGAGGTCGGCGACACAAGGTGTTCGGGTGATCATTGAGGAAATTCAGAAACGTTCAAAAACGATCCTAAGCTTATACCTGATTTATTAAACCGCAGCCAGATGACAACTATCCACAGTATTTTGAAAAATATATTAGCGTATTTGGACAAATCGCTCATACGCAGAAAGCCTTCCTAAAACAGCAATGAGAATAAACATTCCTTTTGAACTCTCGAACTTTCTGTAGCGAGGGTAGACGTATTGTATATACAGGCTGATCCCACGCAAGCTACATACGTGAAAGCAATAAAGGAATCTATGCAGTCTGGTGATTATTTTTCTTTTCTAACAGTAGTTCTTATATAGAGCCGGCCATAGTAAACTGTACGCACGTGAAATTGTAGCGGGTTGCGAAGCACTGGAGGATATTTCCCATTGGACCTCGGACACGAATCTCTCCGTCGTCGCGTGAAATGAGCTCCGTGTACGGTTGCCACTAGGAATAACAGTCAAAAGGTTACTACTACACCGAAGAATTGCGAAAAACACATGATGTAAAGCAGTGTTACGCGTGAATTGACTGCTATCAGCCCGACATTGTAATATGATCATGTACAAAAGAAGACTTTTCTTATATATACAGCTCACATTGCCTAATTTACTTCACGGCGTACTAATAATGTCAAATGGATATATATCTCTCACTGCAAGCCGTGAGCATGCAACAGGTTGATTAAGTTAACGTAACTCTCTACTTATTAGGTACTAGAGAAATTGCAAAAATTTGTGTTCTACTATTCTTGTAAAATTTAGTGCTACTAAACGGTGGTTACTTCCGTTTTCAAACTCAGAGTTCGATTACTTTCGCAACTGGCGCGCTTCTTCTCTTAGGCAAATATTAGGGAGCCAGAATCTCAGCAGAGAGCAAACCAGTGCGGATGTCGCTTTCCATAAGTATTCTTATAAGGAGCGTTAATCTATGCAAAAATCACCAATCGAACATGCCTTAGTATCAAAAGGCATGATTTTTTGGTAGACGTTTCACCACCGTTGCAATCGCACACACACACAAACAATCACATATCGCTTGTTTGTATGTCGGTTACAATTCAAGTGCATCAAACCATATCACGCATAGAGAGTCCACGATATAAAAAAATGAATTTTTGGAGACAACGTACCGTCATGGTTGTAACGCGTAAACGATATTTCCGAAGTTCATCAGGGATATTCGCCATTATAAACTCTCGGTACGTTTTAATTACAGGTAAAACCTACTGCACTCGAGTAGCACACCCATGCCAAATGAAGTTTTAGCCTTGCTGTTCACTGTTTTATAGCATCTATCTTATCGGGGCAGAGTCGAGTGAATCGATATGCACGTCGCGGGAGTTTAATTTCAAACGTTGCCGCGCCATTCATGACGGAGATTATGAAGTATGGTCTTTCCCCCGTATATTTGTAAAAGTTCTATGGGTTTACCAATATTTTAGCAATGAATCGGAGTAAAGAATGATATCGTTTCTACCCTTGTCAAGCGCCAGCCATTGCCAGTGTTTCGACGGAACGTGATTATCAGCATTCGGGTATTTACGACATTTGTCGATCATCGAAGTTGGCAGGCAGCTATGGAGCTGAAGTATTGGCATATTGGATTCCTGGAGACGGAGACGCATGCCTCGGCAAGCGTCTGTTTGCATTGCCATAATAAGATATGGGGTTCATTGACAAACTTCCGTTCAACAAGGGTCTAGGCCTTTATCGAAATACATGGGCTCATCACTAGATCAGTGGTAAATGTAACGGTTTTTAGCTATGAGTAGTTTTGCACCTGTACAGAACTGCCGAGTCTTATCAACCAGGACACTGTTAGGGATGGATAAAAATTTTTAATGATAGCAAATTCAGTCTGGCTAGGACCATTGAGTACATGTTTGCTTTGTTGCACCTCAATATTCGCATAAATATGTTCTATTGATGGGTATAAAGTAAGCTCGCTGAGAGTTCATAGGACACCGTCGGATACGTTTCTAGCCTGATAGCTTATTTGAAGTAAATTTAACTGATACGTTCACTTTAATCAATGTTTGTGCTTGCGGGATTGTTTTAGCTATGTTGCAGGAACAAGTGCTCCGACCAAGCATATCTATCTGATTTTAGATATCGGATCTTAATTACAAAACGAAAAAGGATCTAGCAAGCGAACCGTAAAGCAAGCGGTGTTAGAGGTTATTTATTTATTTAAATACATGTTTTTAAGTTATGAATTAGGAATAAATTTCTAATACAATGAACTCAAATAAAGCTCGAGATCGAAAGCTAGTCCTGGAGTCCCGAAGGCCGAGTCTTTTACCTTTTCAAATTAACACAAGCTCGCCTTTGATCTTATTCGGCTCCTTTCAAAGCTGACATTCTCTGCGCGCAGAGTCATCAACGGATATAGCCGCCTTAAAGCAACGCCCGACAGCAAGAAATGCCATACCATTATTCTATGGATATTTCTGCGTCGCTTCACCCACTTTTCATGCAATCAGCCTGCAAAGTCTTCTTACGGCGCACAGTTCTCATCACGCACAGAGGCCTGTCCTGCCACTACGCGTATCGTTCTCGTCGACATCATCACGCCACTCAGTGCACCTCTTGCTTTTGCCTTGCCGGCAGACTCGAAATACTTTCGCAGGCGTCGTCCCCTCCTGCCCGTGTCAGTCGGCGACTATTGTGCGCGCTCGGCGGCTCAGAGCAAGGGGATGCAGGTGTCCCGGTCGAGGGCAAGGCCACCGTCCAGGAGCTGCTTTGTTCCATCTACATCGCCACCAGCATGGGTGCACTCGGCCGGAAAGTAGCCCCGGCTTGCCATTCTTCCAGACTTTCCGCGGTGACGACATCATGATCCAAGAAGGCTGGCGAGAATAAAACGTGGATAGTGATGGAGGGGGAGTGGGAGTAACAATGGTTTCATTACGTGGCAAGACACAAGAGATTGCTGTTCCATGAACTCTGCCCAAAGCTCACATCGTGTGTATCTATACGCGGTTTGCCTTAATATAAAGGTACAAGGAAACCGGCTAGAACCTCTGTTAACGGGAGGGTGCCAACGTTCTTTGTCGTTAGCAACGAACGACGTGCCGTCTTATCTACATTAGTCTATTTCCAGAGGGAAATACCCTGGGTCAGAGGTATGTCTTGCCATGAGTCTGGGCTAGCAGCATAAGCAACACTCTATGCATTGCAATGACCGTCATAGGCAAGGCGCCATAACGAACGTAACGTATCGGAGCCATGTCGAATGCGGTCTCTTCTTAGTTCCTGTTGTACTACGCGTCAGTTACCACTACACGCGCTCTGAATAGGCTTGCTGCCCCCTACCGTCAACGGTTCTCATTTTGAAGTACTAGCAAGCTGTAGAAAAAAAAAGTAAACACGAGATGTCTTTCGAAGAGGCAACAGTCAACTGAACAGGATGCAACTTCATCTCTCGGAGGTTCAATTGCTCAATTGCGTACAACTGCTGGGCTCGTAAAAGCGTTTCAGCACTGTTCCGCTTGAGTAAAAATGCGGCCGGGCGGCCGAATGAAAAACTGAAAAGCTGGAAGTGGCGGTCGGCGTTTCTCTCGTTGCAATTCTGTTGGTTCTATTCCTTGCATGCCAAACCGCTCGACTTGCATTCTTTGTAGGCCAACAGGGTCGGTTTCTTTTACAATATTCTTTTCAGTCGCTCCTTCAGCTGCTCCTAGCCTACAGTACCTAGGATAGAGGAAATAAGATTACTAAAAATGTACCAGTCAAATGGAAGCCAGCACAACATCTACGGCTTTGTCCACGACGAGAACAAATTCCATCTGGCTCTAGTGTCAGATTGCTCTCCGGAAGCTTTGCTTGGCGCGGCCGCGGATGTGGCACAGAGGTGGACCCGACCGCTCTAAGGTGAAGCTGGTATTGGCCGGGTTTTGCTGTTTGCCACCTTGTGCCTCTTTGCCTCCGGCACCCTTGCGTTTGTCCTGCCCTAGGGTAAAAACGAAAACAAGATAGAGGTCGGGCGAAGCTCGAGTGTTTGGGCTTTTTGGTGCGTGTTCGTGACAAGAAGCAGTCGCTAGTGCGATTCAAGAACTGTTTCGTTGCAATCGTGAATTTACCGGGAAGTTGTTGCCACCTGGAGCATTTCTTGATCTCCGACTCTAGACGGGGCGCTAGGCTTTCTTCTGGTGGCGGCGTGTCTATCCATTCTTTCAAAGTGGTTGAGAAGAAAGCGCCATTAAATGGCTTGTACGTTGCTCGTTTGCGACAAAGACCTTCCGTAAGGAAAAAGGAGCTTTTTGTTTTGACCAAAGGGATCGCCCAGACTGAAGCATTATAGCACATGTAATACCGTGAAAACAAGATCCGGTGACCAATTATAAAGGAACATTTCAAAATTTTAGTCTGTCTGATTTGGTTGCGAACAATTTCAGTCAGTCTCCAAGTGAATATCCTCATGCGGTTTGCTTCATATGAAACTACTTCTTCTTGCCTTCCAACCACGCCTGCATTTATAAAATGTTATGGAAAATAAGAAGTCCTTGCGGAGCCTGGAATTTTATTAGGCTACTGGCTGCAATCACTTGGGACACACTCGAATTCACACTTCGAGTAATCTACTGTCAAATTGCATTGAGCACGTTAACTCCTCACTCTTTGTTTAAGATAATATTACACATTGCTGATCTAATTAAATTTTCAGATAGTGGTAGGACCTCTATATCGCTACCGGCGAACATCTTAAAGCCACTTCTTATCACGTTGTTTTGTTATGCACGCTTGGATCATTGCCATAAGGAAGTCATTATTTCGTCTGGGTACCGACACTGTAACCATATACAGGCGTTCTGGTAACGAATATAAAAAGCTAACGTTCAGGTCGATTATCCTATCAGAATAATAGTGTGGGCTATGATTTCCATCCGTGATACAGCAGCTCTGCAATCGTCAATGGAGTGACGGAAAAGCCGCAATGCAGTAAATGATTCAAACAGGGATTATGCTGCAGGCCCAAGAGTTGTTGCAAATTGACAATCATGCATTTATGCATGAGAAGGCACCATGGAGGTGCTGACTGGTAACTATGTAGAGGTCACTCTATAGCCTAGAAATGAGTTCATTATGACCGAAGATGTGTGCTGTTATCTCAAAAGATGTCCAAGAGCCGGGCAAAAAATCATGCGTATAACGTACTTGAAGCTTATTTTCTTAAATCGGCGATCAGACGTGACGAATATGGTATAAAGTAC
The DNA here is from genome assembly GCA_002081605.1 of Tropilaelaps mercedesae. NCBI lineage: Eukaryota > Metazoa > Arthropoda > Arachnida > Mesostigmata > Laelapidae > Tropilaelaps > Tropilaelaps mercedesae. The sequence continues at coordinate 39,416 of MNPL01002975.1, forward strand.
ACCTGGGGCGTTGCAGACTGGGTAGCAGCAGATATTGTAGCCAGAGAGCGTAATAAAATATGGCCCCACTTTGGGGCAGTTTACCTGTACAGTGACTTAATATCACGTACATTGTATGGTTGGAAAACAGAATGGAGCTTGCAACTCATAGATACTTCACGTATATCTATGTATGCATATACATATACCCATAGCATATATATATATATATATATATATATATATATAAATGTTTTGTCTCTAACGACACTATCGACTTCGAGCATAATTTTGAGCAAAAGCCAATTATCCTTAATTTTTACGGTAAAATTACTGTGCTGCTACTGAAAGTAGATAGCACAAGCAGCTAGCCAAACCAGCCCCTGCTAGCGATGAAAGCCTAGTATTCCTTCTATTGGACTTCCCCTGGTCGATTTGCCTGTGTATGTAGTTACTACAGGGAGCTATTACATCGTCGTCTCCCATCGCCTTGCGTGGAAGTCCTATGCTTGACGTACGTGCTCGGCATAGCGGCGGCTGGGGCTTAAGCAGCTTTGACAGAGAGATGGCGTGTTCGTGGCGGCAGAGACATGGATAGCCGTGGGGGTTGGTGTTTAGCACGCAAGGTACCACTATAACGGAGTTATGGGCTGTGGACGGCCTGGTTGCTAAGTTAACTGGCTGCTAGCGATTGTAAGCCCTGAATGGTGTTTGAAGACCGCTAAACGGTGGGACTTGCAGATGTTTCCGACAGACGTTTGATTGCCTTCGCCAATTACCTTCATCTAACCTTCGGCCTTGTACCCCAAGAGCTCTCGGTTGCAAAAGAGCAACACCTGTAGTGCATTGCCCTAGAGTGAGGCAGCTCGACAGCTTTCTTCCGCTCTTGACCGCCTGCTTTTTCCGCGCCATCGCAGCTCCCGCTGAGAGACAATCGCCACCACGCTAACTGCTAGACTGGAAACGGCTTTCTAGCTCCTTTATGCGTTAGACAACCTGTATAAGAACGACCTGGCCATACGATTTGCCGTATGATGACGTCAAAGGAGGCTCTCAAGGGAGCGCTTCAATAGGGGCCCTCACACACAGACTTGGGCAGGGCTCTGTGCCCTCCGCATCTCAGACGAGTCTAATAGGTGGGGGTAAGCTTGCCAGAAGGGGGAAAGGAATCAGACCTAACGATACGGACAACAGATCATATACATCCCGCTCTTAACCAAAAGGATGCTACTGTATCGTAAAAACGGTTTCATCGTTGGCCGACCAGATGTTGTCTCTGAGAAGGTCGGTATACCAGAGCCCAAGAGCGGCTTCGTGCTGGTTACATTTCTCTCTCTCTCTCTCTCACATTACAGCTTCTCGCGCGTATATTGGACATACTCCAATGCCTTCCTCATGTCGGAGTGGTACTAGAGAGTCGGAGCTCTAGTTTTTACGTTGTAGCCAGGCTCGTAGTAATCTGTTGTTGCAACGAGAACTGCGAAATAATTCAACAAATTTCTAGATTTAAGTGTGGATGTAACTGCTTGAGTAAATAAAAGCAAAGACGAGCTTTTCGTGTCCATTCTATACTCGCTTCTGAAGGCTGCGTCCTTCGTCCATCGGACTTCTGAATTACGACAAACGCGGTACAAGAGTACCTAATCTGCTGATACTATAACAGAGGAATCTCTTAAATTGAATAAGTAACAGCTGTCACTCAGGATTCTCAGAATTCGACACAGAGTGGATACGACTACTTAGAGAAGGAGGCTTGGAGAACTTTGGAATTTGTGGGCTACATTATGATACCGTAAGCTTATACCGGAAGGAACAGTTTATTCTGTTTGTCGTAACATTCAGCCGTAAAATGAATTGACCGCATATTTTGAGACCTCAACCGTTCTAGCAAGATTTTGATCGTATTCGAAACAATTCTTTTAGAGCTTTGATAATCGGTTGTAGTTTAAATTCTCTATAATAATATTGATTAAGATAAGTTGAAAAAGAACTATCATACGGTTTCGTTACTGGCCCAAGTTTACATATCAAACTTTCAAGCTCAAGGCTACTTCTCAACGTGATTAAATATAGGACAATGAGTATTGCAAAATTTACCCGTTTCTGCTTCGAATAGCGCATAGCACATATGAGTCGAGGCGGTCTGTGCACTTGGAAAACTGCTAGCGAAGCCATTCTTGTATAAGTTTAATTTAATTTATAGTATGCTTGTAAAAATTATTGATATGGCGAACCTCTGCGTATGCTGATAATTTGTTGTGTTTATAAAAATTAAGCCATTTTTCATATAGTAAGCAAAATTTATTTTTATCTTTGCATGAACATCCACATATTTTAGGATAGCATTGATGATGGATTCACATATTATCTGCCCAAAGATTTGAATAGAGCTATTCAAAATTCTCTATTCAAAGTGCCATGAATATTCTTGAAAAAAGCGTTCGGATATTTAAACAACCGATAGCAGTTATAGACAGGAAAGCTTAATTAACATCGGTACTGCTGTAAGCGAAATGACGCTGTAATCGACACAAAAGCAACAGTCGTACTATTATTCTACAATTCCTTTATCCAGACCCCATAAGAATTGCCAATCGTCAACAGGAGGCGGCAAGAAGAACAACGGTCGATGTAGACAATACAGTTCGGTGGTTCTCGCTGTGATGACAGTCGCTAGGCAATAGAAGCTCCTGCAGCGGAAACCAAAAACCGTCCAATCCGAAATGCAGACTTTTCCCGCCGCAAAGGGCAATCGTGGGGTCTTGAATTCGCCCGGTTGCTTATTCTTCCGCTTCCAACTCCTTTCACCCTGCTTCGCTTACCGGTGCACTTATAAGGAACTTTCTCATTTTCATTTTAGCATCCATGATGGCTGTGGTAGCAGCAGACCACGGTTTAGTTGATTCCCGAAGGGACTCGGCACGTCACCGAGCCGTGACTCTGATCATGAATAAAGAACATTTTCTTTTTGATGGTTCTTTTATACGATACCTTTAAAATATACTTTTTCGTCTTATGCCATCCTGCTTCTCGCCACAAATGCATATTATATACAAAATTATCTGAGGGAAGGATCTGAGGAGGTCCTTTCGCAACAGCGATATTTCGACTAAAGCGTTCGATAACAAGGAACACAATTTAGCATTGCGATCACATCTAAAACAGTAAGCAGCTCATTGTGTAAGCAGGGCTTTCATCAAAGCAAGCATTCACACTTTCTTCGAAGTAAGGCAAACAGTTATCGCTTATGATTAGATGTCCTTGTTTGAACCATATATATATATATATATATATATATATATATAT
>MNPL01002977.1:0-12411 GCA_002081605.1 Tropilaelaps mercedesae
TATATATATATATATATATATATTAGGTAAAACTTTGCTTGAATGAACTAGACCTTAAATCTATAAGATAAACTAGTATGATAATTCTGTGGCTTATCCTATAAAAAGTTGGCTTTTAATAATTATTTCAATATAAAACACGAGCTCTTTAAAAAGTTGTATTCGCAACGGTGCGTTATGCTTCTGTCTAATGTCATTGATTGCTGTTCAATGAAACGTGCGTGTCGCCATTTATGCTGGCCGATAGTCTGCCCGACTACAACTTTCGACAACTCGCAAATACATGTTCACGCCATCATTTAAACAAGCCAGGTTTCTTTTATTTAGGATCCGATCATCTCATTTATTTAATGGTCCCTCTTTAACAGCTAATATTTAATTTTAGCACTTACATGAGAGATAAGCGACATTAGCGTAGCACTTTTTCTGATTGCCTTTGACCCCCACGTCCGAATCTGGGTAACACAGGCCGAAGATTAAACTGGTGAAAAACGTTGACTGCTGAGTTTGCTTGGGTCGGTTTTAATATGCTTTAAGTGCCTTTCGCTTACATAACGAAGGGAAAGAGGAATTTCCAGGTCAGGTATCAGAGTGACATTTTCGGTCTCTAGAATGTTGGTAAAACCAATTCAAGTCCTTTTGTATGCGTACTCGTGAGCATCCTGAGTGACTTCACGTACAAGCGAATTGTGTTGCCTATTAAAAACCTAAGCTTGCTTGTGTTCTCACTTGAGTACATGTTGTGGCTGCATTACATATGAGAAGAATGTAAGACACATTTTAGACTCCTTCCTATTTTTTCCGAATCGTCGTAAGCCCGTGATAATAGAATGTTTCTACGGGACTAGAATATAATAAAAAAAAACTCAATGTAGGTCCCATCAATATCCGACTCGCTGTGATATTTCAATTTAATAAAAGAAAATGTGCTTGGACGTTGAGACTATTATATAATACAATAATACTATAATATAATTATATAGTATGCTAATACTATGTAATAGCCGCGTTAAATGCAATTTTGCATATAAAATATTATATAAGTTAAGCCCGGATTACGTGAAATTAAATAACTTAAAACATATACGGTAAGTTTGAATAGATAATAGACGAAACTCCTTTCGCGAAAACTTCTCATGTTTCTTAATTTGGCGCGACAACCTAGAACCACAAGCAGCGTTTTGTCTGCGTTGAATTATAATCTTATCATGCGATATTATAACTACGTTAGACCATACCGTTTGAAGCGTATTTTTAATGCATATGCACATTAAGCGATAGCAACACGACCTTTGAGAATAATACACAAAAATAGAAGAAACGTCGTCGAATCAACTCTAGTTTCAAGTATGGTTTTTCGATAACCTCATAACTTGCTAGCGTCACTTTTCGACTATTATGTGTAACTTTTTTAAAATCATATTTATGCAGTCTGAAAACCAGCACTTTAACCTGATAAATTATGCGTCGGTTTTACGTCAAGGTTTGCTATGATTAAGTTCAACCCTGATGACCTTCCACGTGTCTTCTAGGGTGCCAAGGTGACATCCACTAGAATCTGAAAGTTCGCTTAATGTCTTTTTGGGCATTTTCTTGGCCGCGTACGCTTGCGGATCCCGGGTGCGCTGACGGACCAGATGACCCACAAAGTAATCTTGCCAGCAAGGTCTGACCTTGTGGTAATAAGGCGTTGGCTGCCAGCTCAGATTTTCATTAAGGAAACTCGAGGCTGATATTTCACTGTCTGATCATCATACCGGTTGACGAAGGCCGTCAAAGTCTGAAATTAAAACCTATGTTCTTGATGATTCAATGCGCGTGCATTACAAAGTTGCTGTAACATCGTCAAAACCAAATGGGGATAGTTCAAAAACGACGAATGCCACTCTGAACGTGACACTGGTAATTTGAGTGGCCTCTTCTTTATTCAACAAACAAATGGTTTTTACGTCGCGAGGCAAAAGGCATGTGTGTAATGGGATTCAAGCAAGCAACAGTGTAATTTAGCCCAATGCATTATAGCATATTGAAGTTACTTGAAGTATGTGTGTGCGCGTGTGTGTCTTGTCGAAACTAGCTAAGTGAAATAGCTGAATTGGCAATAAGATCTCCAAAAACATGTGCACTGTGAATGGTTTTTCGTAAATCCTACTAGGTCTTAAGTTAGCCAGGTGAACAATCTCTTGTAGTGTTTCTCAAGTAGTGTTGAAGTTTCGTATTTGAATACGCTGCATCATGCTGGGGAAATAACAAATTGCTTAGTGAGAATATTCGACTATCTGGGCGCTTAAGCCTTTCTATAGTTGTGATAATAACCCATTCAAGTTCTGTTAGAATAAGTGCCGACGTGCAAATGGGCTAAACATGAGTGATTCTGGAATTTCTAATATCCTAATCGATGGTGGCTTGCTACGTGCGTTGAAAGTAATTAACTCTTATCACTAAGTAACCTCTTTCTTCGCTAAGCAGCCGTTGAGGTTCACATGGACTCAATCTAATGGTGTATAATATTTGAGCGATTGCATACTAAAATATATGCGTCCCGAATAAACAGATTGCATGAGTGAAGCAGTTTTTACTTTAAGCAGCGATAAGTCAGTCTAATATGACTTGAAGGGAGTGTGGTGTCTGTGGTCCATATATACGAGTTCCTGTTTTGCCATTGGGCAGTAAATGAGATGACTTCGACGTTCGTCGGTTTAACTTAAAAACAGACATTTTATTATTTTTTATATAATAGATACTTTGTGGGCATATATAATAGACACTTGTGTATCTTCTTTATAGTCATTTTTGCTGCTGATTTCAATAAAAAATTAGAAATGCTGCCTGAGTACAATATCATCACTGTTCAACACTCTAGCTTGCTGAGATCTGGAAACTAATATTTAAGATTTAGGATTTTCGCTATGAATTACTCCTAACTACTATGCATGTACCATGTGCGTATTTACCGCTAAAGAGTCATTCCTTGCAGCGCTGGTATCTATCTTTAGTGAATTAAACGCTTAGTCTTTCAAGATTGATAGTTGGAGAATTTATCTTACCTAATAAATTTGCTAGTTTGACTTGACAGATTCTTTGAGAGAAAGATGATCTAATTTATTTGTACTAAAAAAAGCTACGAGCTATTTCTGTATACGGTAGCCACTCAAGGTTGCTCGTAACACAATGTGGCTATAATGACTAGCTCATGCACGGTTCATCGTCTCCTAAAGTGACCAAAAAAAAAATATATATATATATATGTAACATATTAATGTAACGACGTAGTTTATTATGTTTATCAGCAGCATATAACGTAAATAGTAATTGTTAGTGCTACATGTACTGATCTAATAAATCTTTTGTGAGTCCAACATATATATATATATACTCTGCGTCTAGGTATTTTAGGTAGAAAAAGACAAGCTCAAATAGCCGGTAGGTTATTGTAACTACCTAGCTATATTGTTGTAACATTTAAACACATTTGACGTAATCCTACGTTGCTGTCTGCTCTAGGCAGGATTGAAATAGATTGGGGTTATTTCGCCGCTCCTTCCGCTGCTGCTACACTGGGCGCCGCCTTCGACTTCGAAAGATTAGTGCCGCTCATTTAGACACACCGCTGGCGGCCCGGGAAAACTCGCCCATCACGGTCAACTGACCAATACGGGCTATTATGGGAGTACAAGGTATTTCATACAGAGTGCGCCTCACAGTTACCGGTACCACCTAAATTGTTTGAACTAAATCGTCACGCTGCAGTCCCCGCAAGTAGTATCATGGAGCAACGCGCGGTATGCTATCTAGCACAAATCTATCTCCGCTCCTCGGTCGCCTTCACTTTTTTGATAATCGCTGCATTGCCTCGACACTGCGCTGCATTTTACTCGTAAAATATCTTACTAACGCCACAACGGCGGCGGATATCGCATGGTTACGATGAAATTGGGACGGCCGATTGTTGTCTACTGTCAATTCGGCACAGTCCGACATCTTAGTATAAATACCAATATGCCTTATGGTTAGCAGCCCCACTTCGCACAGCAATGAAGGGGTTGCGTTTAACCTCCGCTTACGGTAAAACAACCTCACTGTAAAGCAACGTTTTTGCAGACGTCTGGGTAGCCGTTTATTGTTGTTGACATGAGGGACCAAAGCGATTCCGATACATTATAGAGAGCTATATAGATACTCTATGTGAATAAAGTTGCACTCAATTATAAGGGCATAAAATGAAAACGTATGATAGATGACAATTTACTAATTGAATGGTATCGCTCAAAAAAATGGCAATGAATTGGCAGAGCGCTTTTTGTCTGAATTCAGTGATATCAAAAAGGTAGATAAATATTTTGTAATCATTTTTAAATGATCACAAAATCTACATTTGTCTTTCAAAGTTTAATTTGCTTAAATGCTTAATGTATTTATCATAGAAAATTATTATTACATTGCGTGTAAGTAAGGCTCTAGCACAAATAACTGATCACATTATTTGCACGATTTGACACCAAATTATCCAAATGATCGCCATGCCAATCCGGCATTTATGCGATATAGAAAGCGCTGTCAGAATTTCTTTTTTGAAATAACAAAAATGATAAAATAATTAATAATAAAAAAGTATAGAATTGAAATGACGAGGTCCGCCATGGTACACCGTTGAGTATAATTTAAGTGATGTCTTTGTATGTTTGATTCGCTCTGTTTGCTAAATTAATATTTCCAGTCAAATTGCATAAAGCAAAACATAATAAGCATATTGCTTATTACCGACCGTTCGACTCAGTTAAAATAGCTTAATGAGAAGCATTTTGTCGACGATTAGTTTCTAACAAGGTAGGGAGTGTATTTACCCACTCCAGGCGACTCGCTTGTTTGCGAAACTTGAGAAGCTAGTTTTTGACAACCAGAATATTCTTTGCGCTGCACAGTAGATGCCGCTGTTTGACATATTTAACACAGAAGTATCCGTAAAGATCAAATGTGATAGTAGCCATATAGCGGGGCACGCTAACGGGTCCTTGTGCCAACTTCATATCATCTCAAGGTTATTCCTGTTTACACCAAATTTAATTTACGCACTTAAAGTTAAGTTGACTGCATGAGACGGTACGTATTAGTAGCCTCTTTATTCGCGATCAAATTCAAATTTTAGTTTAGTCTCTCATGTTAGCAATTGAAACGCGGCTCCCTACGAGTCCGTAGATGTGTAGAAATTACCTCGCTCAATGTTTTGTTGAATGTGTTTGTCACATTGTAAAAGGCGCTCTACACAACGTATGGGAGCTAGGCATAGGATCAGCCGTTTGAGCGCCTGGGTTTGGCAGGGTAAGCCCAATGCTTATCAAGCAACTATCACTAATTGTTGTGTATCAACCTTGAGCTATCCACGGCTTTTCGCCTACGTAGTAACGAATGCCTACAAGTTCTGTTCAAACTTACAGTATATTTATATTCATTATTTATATAGCGGAAATTTTAAATATCGTTTTGGCTAAGCATTACAACAACGTCTTGATAATTAAGGCCGGAAGGCATATCCTTATACAAACGACAGTCCTTCTCCGCGAATACATCGTTATTGTTAATACATATCATACCTCTGATTATTATATTTTCTTACACCAATTGTTAATGTTCTCATCAGTTTTTTGTATTGAAGCCCCATTTTCATAAAGCTCGGACGGTCCTTTTTTTGGAACCAGGTTATTGTGCTGTATCGATGCCGGGCATCCAATAAGAAAGGTCTGCGATCGTATACATGTCTCATGTAGCCTGGTCCTTGTTACCAACTGGTAAGCTAAACGTTAGCATTCAGGATTCAATTGGCGCAACTCTTTACTCGCATATCTACAGATAAAAATCAACTAGGCTTATTTCTGCGGATAAGCTTGCTCCAAAAATCCGCTAGGTAAATAATTTGTAACTTGAACTAGATTCCAGCTGAGACTTCAGTGATATAAATACGCAACTCGTAGCGCAGCCGCAATCTGGCTTACGCATTTTAAATGACCTCGTCCGTACTAAAATAATGACAAGTTATGACAATGAGATGCTTGCAGTGCCCGATGTCCTGGCACTTTCAAGAGCTAGACACCCTGAAGTCTGTCCGGCTGTTACTAGAGCGCTAATACAAGCTAATACAATGGGTATTCGGAGTTCTTGCATCAATTTTAATTTTATTCACCTTTACCACATTTCTATATGTGCTGCCCTTTAACATTTGTTCTTTGTGTGCCCTTGTCCACAAGGCACTGAGATTGGATACTTAAGTAGAGATTCATCTGTGATATTGTTCTCCCGCTTTTCCGCACCCTTAACACTCCGCACTCTCTCACTGTTGCTCACTCACTGGCTTGCTCTCCGTCTGTCACACAACCTATCTCCTGCGAACGGCAAGCTCCACTGAGCCTCATTGAACCAGCGAGCTGACTTCAGAGGTACGAAAGAGAGGGGAAGAGGCTCGTTGGGAATTTGCCACTCCGTTGCCCTCTTTGGCTTTGTTTCGGGTGAGCTCGAGCCATCATCTGAAGCTAAGTCGGGGTTGTGCTGAGACCATCAGAGGGAAGTGACAAATGGTAGAGAAGCGACATCGCTTTTATTCGAAGATTTTTACGTGGATGTTATTACGTCACATTTTTACGTCACGGTTATTGCCCGCCTTTTTTTTGCACCTCCCGCTGCAATGGACGCTGCTACTGGATAGACAGGTAGTATGTATCCTATGACACCACCTTGGCGTTTTACGTCCCAGCCATTTGTAATGTTTCGTTTCGCTTGTGCAGGCAGCTGAGACAAAAGTTGTACCTATCGTTTGTGAAAATGTTGGCAGGGTTACGCGAGCGAAAGGTGGAGTTCGTACAACGACGAACCGAAAGAAACAGCGTGGTGCGTGTGCAAGTGGCTCAATCTCGTCGAAGTGCTTCAAATCCAGGAATTGGCTAACATATAACACATTTTGAAACAATGTCCATTTTTTAGCTGCAATGTAGCAGAAAGGTTACTCATTCACCTTCTAAATATGAAAAAACTTTTTTAAATTATAAATAATGTTTTTGAGTGTATACAGATCTAGTTGGCAACGCAGTAGGCAATGTGTGTACTTAGTTTCGAAAAGTACAAATAATTTGAACTAAGAGCTAAGCTAATTTCACACAAGCTAGTGTCACAGCTAAACGCTGATAAAGCTGAAGAGCTTCGCGTACAATCATGTACAAGCTATGTGGAACGCCTATATGTACTACCTATATGTACTACTGCCTATATATTACTATAATAAAGAAAATCTACAACGAAATCAAAAAAATTATTTTCTAATGGTCTTCACAATAAATAGTTCCAAGTAGGCGAACTATCTTATCAAACTGTATAAAGAAAACTACTCCAACCACCATATTCACGCAAAGCCATACACTGATTTTTCGTCCTCGTCGCCTCGTACGGCGTCATCTATGTGACTCCACCAGCACACTTCTCTCGCTCCCCTACTTCACGTAGCCATCAAAAACATGCATCCAAAATTACCCATCTACATGCATTTACTACAGTAGCCGAATTTTGCCCCAGTTTTCGCCCGTATCGGATTTTCACTCCCAGAATCTGATGTAACTATGCCATCCTGTACCGGTCGTCCCTACCTTATTGCTTGTTTCGTTTTTTCCTGCTGCTGCACCTATCTGCTGCAGTCCATTAATGCGGCAGCTGTCCACACTAACGTCGTCCAGCGTGTCCTGCCGTATTCTCGGTTCTTCGTACTCTTTACTTCTGTTTGTTCCTCTACACCCGTTTCCCTCGCCTTTTCTTCCTTATCCACCCCTCCTCTCTCTCTTTTTCTCTCTCCTTACTCTGTATCTTTACCCAATCTCTCAAGTTTTCAGGAGGTATATTAGAAAGATCCAAACCATTGAACAGGTCTCTTTTTCTCCACTGCTCTCCTGGGAGTATGGAGTCTATTCCGGTGGAATAACTGGCATGCTGGCTGGGCTAGATCTACCCTGTGGACAAAGCCGATGGCTTGCTAATGACGACATCACCGTCGAGATTATAGAAGCCACAGCGGCCTGACATACCTGAGCAGATGATGATGATAAGAGGTGAACGGGGCTTATCTTTTCTGATACCAGTACCCCCATTTCTCAGCCCAGAGCTCTAACCCACCGTCAATACTGGATTAACCGGAGGCCTACAGGGAGCTCAGAGATGTATGTCCTTATTTAGTAGTAGATGCACAAGGAGTCTCATCCCCTGAACGCTGCTTCCATTGAATATATTCATTCTATAATCGACTCTTTGTATTGTAGAGACTAGTGTGATATGTGACTGCTTTTAATTAGTGATATATTTTGAACTATTATGGTGAATAATTGACAGAATTCATTATTCTATGACTTCCAATAAGCATAAAGTCATTAAGTGAATACGTTTCGCGTATCGTTACATTGCAATATCGATTGACAAAAGATTGCATAGAAAGTTCAGGGGGGTTTAGACCAAATTGCTAGCATAGGAGGTGTTTTCGTAAGTGTCCTTCGCCGATGAATTGCTTCAAGACACTGAGTTATAAAGGCTTGACTCTCCAAAGCTGCATTAATACACAATACTCTTTTATATCTCATACTTGCTGCCGACGTAATTAGAATAACGTTTCTCATTAAACTGATCTGGAGCTCGATGCGACATCATTTTTGCGAAGTTGTATCTCCAATAAACCGTGCTTGGAATACGTCCAAAGGTTGCATTCCTTAACCCATTTAATCGTTTTACTGTCGAGCACAAAAGACTTCGCCTGTGTCATGTCAGTCACTATTATATTCACGTTGTCCTTGATTTCAATAAACGTAATCCAGTTGGCCGAATAAAAGGTTGACGTTATACTAGTGTTATTTACGATACTCTAATAAGTATATAACTATCATTTTTACACATTTAAATTTTTCCAAATACTGCCATTATGTGTGAAACGTAGGTTAGATCATACTTCGGTTTAATGGAGCGGCTAACGTCGCTACAAGAACGCGATTCTTACACGAAGTCGACACTGCCGAGGTCGGTTATTTCTACTCGGAGGCGACTTGGGTCATTCCCATACCCATTCTTCTAATAGCTGAAGAAGTGGAGGAACTTTTGTTTTTGCAACGGGGTAAGTCCTAGATATCTTATAGAAATGGCTACGCAGAGCAAAGTGGCGGGGGTCAATGTTTCGGAAAGGACCAACACCTTGTGTTTGACCCTAATGATTTATGGCTAAAAGCTTGCTTACTCGGCCAACGGGCCACCCAGGAAACTCCTCTAAGCTGGCCGGTAGTTTTAAACAGATCAGCATGTACATCTAAGCAGTATACTAGGGAAAGGTTTGCGAACACATATTTGCATATCCTTCTTTCATATTTTTTAGCTTTGCAAATGATGGAAAAAATATGCGAAAGTTAAGCACACAGACAAGGCTCGACTAGTATCATAGAATCTCTAAAATATAAATGCACATTGAAGGCAAGATTGATTACCATACGTTACTATGCAATCCTTATAGAATATTCTGATTTCGTCTCTGCATGTCAATCAATATAAACACATGACGTATGTCCAAATGGTGAATTGATTGTCATTGTTGCTGCCTGGGCAAACGAGTCGTGAACAGAACAACTGCCTTTGCCAATCGCTTATACTCCCAGCCTCTACTCCCTGCCCACAAGTGGTGCATGAGTGCGTCTGTGTGTGGGGTGTCTACACAGGTTCCTACTCACTATCACGCAACATGCTAAAGCTAAAATCTTTCCTGGCTCCAACTTCCCCGTTTTTGCTGTCCGTATCCAGTGGACAAATGTCTGTCTCTTTCACTATTCTACCTTGTGTCTTTTTGCTTTCCTCTTTCCCGCACGCTCTGTCTCTCTCTCTTGCTCTCTCTCTCTTTCTGTTTCGATTTTTGAGAGTCCTCACTCAACGTCACAGTGGCTTGTCAGCCAATCCGGAACAACGCACGTGCCACGCTTCAACTCGTGGAAGCAATTGTCCTGCAGCTTTTGCCGTACTGTCTACGTTTTTTGCCTTGTAAGTGCTGCTTAGATGTCCATGCATCAAACATGCAGCATAAACAGCATCGTAACATGTTCGTAGTAGTAGCATCCTGCATCTCTGCGTGAGTCGGTACGATACAGCTGGTAGTTTAGCGATCAGCTTTTATTAGACCGAGCATTGCAAAAGGGATCTAATAAACACAATTTAACTGATACCATCAGTTGTATGTACGTCGTACATATAAGTGATAGTGTATCAATGGTATAGCGCTGATACATTGTCCTACACGGTAATGTATCATTACTATGGAAATTCAGCCGGATTATTGTAAACATTTTCTTAGGTTTCATCAGGTTTTATTATATCGCGGCTTAAAGATGCGGAAGCAAAGCTCTTTAGATCACACAGCATTGACTGTATGGAGTAACGAAGCTTTTATATACCATCCTCTCTGTATAGTCTACGCTATATGGGTACGCTATACGATAATTGTTATTAATAATTATAATGATAACAATAATTAATAATATCGATCACTCGAATACGCAATATTGTCTAACTTCAGTTAAGCCATTGCATATAATATGCAAACTATCGTTTCATTTATGGCAGGGCTGAAACGGAAAAACCATTAAAAGTAAAATCGAACCTGTTTCAGAACGGGATTGATCTCTTGACGGCTTCCAAGGCCAATGTACGATTTACGGAACAGGAAATCGGCGGAAGAGGAAAGGAGGTTGGGCAATGACTATTAAAGATCCAACTTCCATCAACAAAATCACCGTTAGCCTGCAAGCTATACGTAAACAAATTCTTCTAACGTAGTTGAAAATGGTACTGGAATAGCAATAACATGTAACGATTACGTATGTGGTCGGTTAAAAAATGCACAACAACCATAAACGCAGTTATTGCACGCATCAGCAGCTTGATACATGAAACTGCCTTTCCGTATTCCTGGCTATTAGCATATATAAGCTTCTTAAAAAATAGCCAAATATAGCAAAGCTTTACATGCCCAAATAGTATTTGAACGGCATGCCTTTTATGATAGCAACAGTGAAAATCAAATGAAGTCCAAAACATTACATGCATGCAAAGCTGAAGCAAGACCAAACATAATTAATTGTAATTGGTGCGTGAGAAAACGCCAATATTTGTGGAATGGCAACTACTTTCTCGTCACATCGCTTGGTTCAGTCTCAGATTCTTGTGTCTTCTACTTAACCCCGTAAAGTCAAGTAGCAACCATAAACTACCAATTCTTAACGTCCTCTACGCTCTCCACAACCTTCTTTATCAAGCTTATAATTGCGTCACTTCAATATAAACCCCTCTCTGTCTACATTTCTTACCAAAGGTTTTCTGATTTCTACAAAGATTGTAACTATGAATGCGTAGGCTTGTAGGTGCAAAATGCGTCGTCGAATACAAATGCACATAGAATTGCGCGAAAGACGAAACATTTTTTGAATAACGATGCTGTTTATGCTACTAACACGCACTTTCGCATAGGAACATGGAAAGCGTATGCCATAAGAATAGAAGACGCTTTGTTTATTCGGATTCTGTCCTAGCAGGACCTCTTTAGGTTATTTCGATCCTTTTGAGCAAATGGTTTGCCTAAGCGGATTCTGTTAAGCATGTTGGCTCGTTAGCGTCTTTTTTATCGTTAGGACATCATATGTCTGTATAGCACATGTTTGGATGGTTTCAGAACGTATGGCGTTAACAAGGTGTCACGTTTGCACTTGATACAGTTTTCCTAGGGTAGGTTCTGAAGCCGTAGATAGTTTTCGTTTCCTAATCTTGATTATATAAACAGCGTAGTGCAGCCGCGGTCTAAGAAAAACTGCTAAAAACAAAATTACAGTGCAAATATGCATAAAAAAGTATTTGTATGTACAATATGCATTGTAGATGAGATTAGTACATTCCAGGAAACTCTCGACTGCTTCGTAAAATGGTTAAATCGAATAGTCAGGTGGGTCTTATAGCCGAACGTTGTAACGATTTTGAGAGACATAACTAGAGAATCCGAGATTGTATATTATTGTGTATGATTGTAAAAATATATAAAACATCTGTGGCATGGGTGGCTTCGCTATGAAGCTAAGCTGTTATTGAAGATGTCGATAAATATCGATGAATTGCTGGAAAATGTTTATATAAAATTTGCCAGAAAATTCGTTAACATCATACTAGACTTTGTAGTTTTTTGAGTTCACGCCAACAATACGCGGATCGAACAGCTCAAGACAGTAGTCGGGAAAAACCTTGTAAATAGAATATTTAATTGTGCAGGAAACTGATTTCTTACTAATCGTGCGTTTGCTACTGAACCACCTGTTGTTACTCAATAGTGTATAGCGCTATATATATATATATATATATATATATATATAT
>MNPL01002978.1:0-25845 GCA_002081605.1 Tropilaelaps mercedesae
TATATATATATATATATATATATATATATATATATCTGTGCGTATGTACACCCTCCGGTGTCCAAGATGCTACCGAATACGTGAAGCGGTCGGTTCGGTAGCACTAAACTGCAGGGGTGCGGGCTGTTGACGACGAGGACCGGTGGCTGGTGAAATAAATCGAAATCCATAATCGGCTCCCCCCGGGTAGAGGCCTGTGCGCCTGCCGGCACGCACTGAGTGCCGCCGTCACGTCAGCAGCAGCATCATCACCACCACCACCACCACCAACATCCTTTTCGTCATCACCGCCTACTGTCTTCGTACTCTTTGTTTTTCTGTATCTGTACCGGATTGGTGTCATCCGAAGGCCTGGCCGCAGACTGAAGTGGGATACAAAAACGTCTGTCGACGCCTTCTGTTTTCGTCCCAATCCCCGGTTTCTACCCACAGATTGTCTCTATTCCGCGCATTTCCTGCACTTCCGTACGGGCAGGTGGCCTGTTCATGTCTTGCGTACGCACTTCTGCCTGCGTTTGCTCAGTGTTTCTGCCTCTGCAAACTCACTAATTCGTTCGACTTCGATGATCCCTTCGCCGTCGTACAACCAGCCTTTAGCATCGATTCAGCGATGGGCGCTGCCATTTGAGTTTGCCGCACGCAAGCGTCGCCTAGCCCGACCAGGGGTTCGCCACCACTTCAACCTCACCCCAGGAGACGGCGCCGCGGCGGGGACGACAGCGAACGTTTGTGAACGACAGCCACGCCAAGACGGGCTGGTTCTATTAGGACGATAAACTACACCGTCCTTCTTGTCGACCTGTGTCGCCGCTGCGACCGTCGCCTTCCGTCGCTCAGACGTCGAGCAACCGCATATTATGAACGCCGAAAACCCACGACAGGGAGACGCAGCCTGGCGATGGGATACATTTGAACAAATTACAGGGTGTACAAGACGAGGGTGTTTTGTATCGCCATGTTTCTGTGCTAATTTCAAGAACCTTGAAGAGGGTCAGCCTGCGTACGGCCACGCCAACGACGAACGCGACAACGCCGACCGCAAAGAAAAAGAGACATAGCATAAAACTCTACGGGATTCGTGAATGCATAATAGTCCCAGCGAACTCAACCGAGCAACAGGAAAACACGCCAGGCTGGCAACCGATCTTGCAGCAGACCGAACAGATGAATCGGATGCGTTCAGAACTCCACCAGGCATGACCGACGAGATCGGGAGAAATTTCCTTAACTAGCACGATACTGTCGCAAGGGCTCCGAGACAACATCCAAACCGAAATAACAACCGTCGAGAGGATGAGAGAACCATGTATAGATAGCAGGCCTGTCTTGTTATCCGACGGTTCAGGCCGACGAATGGCGGTCTGTACGTTTCGCCAGTTGCTGTGGGTGTTGTCACAGTCCGTGTGGCAATTTGTGCTTTGTCGTCAAATGCAGATGTATGCTAATTATGTTGAGAAAGTCCTCAGTCGACGTCGGCACTGGAACACCTACTTCGCTTGGCTCTAACCTTTAGTGGGGGTTCGTTCGCCTTACGCCCGAGGACGGTGAAGCTTAGCAGTTATAGCGACGCTTGTTTCTCGCTGTCACATTCTATACGATGCTGTGTGCGACTCATTAAGAGCTACATAACTGGTCATAATCGGAGCCGATACTCTCTTGGAGCAGCATCACGCCCAGCACGACCTAACCTTAGTAATGCCTAAAAGAAAGGGCAGCCAAATGGCTATGACTAAGAAAGTTTTTTTGATGGCTGTTTTGTCATCTCTTGGGATGTTTCAATCGGTCGAAATCGTGTGTAGGTCCCAGTTTCGCTAAAATCTATGGCCAATTTTACAAACCACCTGTGCAATGTTTCTAATCAAGACAATGAAATGGCATATACATAATAGAAAAATGACAAAAGTTAACAGAAAAAAATATAGCTAAAGGAGGACGAGTGGCCAATAAAGAAATGGCGAATGGATAGAACAAAGAACAAAACACCGTGACAAAGATAGCGTCCGTAGCTTCCGAAATGTATGAGCCTCGCCGTAACTGTCGTAACCCATGAGGGTTGTAAGTCATGAATTTCAAAGTGAGCTATCTCTTTGCAGATCCGCATACCCGATAATAAAACATGATATTTACCTTAGCTAGTTAAGCTAAACGTATGCATTTGGTATTTACCTTAACTAGGTAAGATAAATACCATGTTTTATATAAAGGGTACGCGGATCTAGACATTCGACCGCGCCAGCACCTCATACTCTAATTTTCTGTGCCACTTTCCCGAAGCAGTATCGTAAAAAGCTACGAAAGGCAAACAAAAGTACTTCAGAAATCTGTGCTGAAGATGCCCGTTCAACCGAACGAACATCCGATAGCCTGCAAGCGCATTCCTGTTGCCAAACAAAAATGTTCGCGACCAAATTCAAAATAGACGAGCGAAATTACCAGTACACTGTTTTAGAAAGTGCTAGTCTTAGGACACACAAATAATTGTAAAGGACGTACCGTTGCCATTATTCTTCATCGCGAGATTGCGTCATTGTTTTCGCATCTACAATTTACGCGTAGAAACAAATAACTCGCATTTTGACGTTTCAGTGTGGGTCTGATGTACAAGTGTCGTCGAACAGCGTCCCAGTAGATGGTGTGGAGTTCAGAAAACCACTACCTCGTAGTCTAATCGATTTCATCTCTAATTCGGTCTACTTGGGTATTTCCTCATACTCCCGGACATAACTAGCGTGTGCGCGGTTTACGCTTGTTTGCCTACGTGCCTATTACCGTTTGATACATTCGGGGGTACTTTTTTCGTGACATATGGTCTTAGGGCATTCACCTAAAAGAGTCTCTCCCCGGCTTCTTCCGCGATTGCTACTGCAGACGAGTGTCCGATGGCGGTCCTATTCCACTGAAAAAGTTGCCGAAGATCGCCTACTCATCAACCGTTTCTTCCCTCCTGGCTAATATACTTCCCGTGCGCTCTTTCCACTAATTTCCTAGCGTACCGTGAGCCCTTCTAGCTTCGCCGACCTACGGTCGAAAGAGTCGTAAATCTAAGCGCTTTTAAACCTATAGCGAGTATCTACATATACGTGCGTCTATATGCGCTATTCATGTACGCACAGACACTTCAAAGTAGCACACGTTCACACATCTACATTTCACATAAGGTACACATTTGGGCCGGAACATTAACCGAGTTCTCCTCGAAGGGACTGTGTGTCAAATTTCAAAAAAACTCAACCATCCCTTTGGCCGTAAAATCCGTACGGCGCCAGGCGGCCGACCCAGAAGCCGACAGAAGTCATCTATACCAACGCCTTCTGCCCTACGGCGCTGTAACTGACAGTCTATAAATATCGGCGCGTCAAAAGCCGCTTCCCATGTTCAGCCTCGGCTCATAACTCGCTCTCGGCCATAACGTGGACGTCACCGAGGTCCCTTAGGCTAATCGGAGTACGATTCCAGCCTCGGAGTACGACTCCAGCCTATCAGCTCCCTCGTTTAGGTCAGGTTTGAACGTCGTTGTGGAAACACTCGACCGCCCGTAGGCCAATACTATTCTATATGACCTCCAACTGTTGCTACGCCTATTAAAGCCTCTCGCGATGCCGACTCCTCATCCTGCGATTTTACTACAGCCCCCATATGGCGGCAAGAACGTTCAGCGTGTTCGAAAAGCGCCGCCAGCCCGGCGGAGAATCGATTATTTATTGAGTTCGCCATTCTGTTGCTCCGACTGACCTTCTCAAGATCCGAACTCTTGGTGCCCACTACAGCTCGTACGACTACCCAAGCGGCCATCCATCGCCGAAGGCGTTCAAGCGTTTCAAAAACTTTTCCACTTCTGAGCCTGTGCTTTTTAGACGCTAAGTGAAGGTTGGCTCTCCGTTTCTCTTTCAGGCACTCTTTCACTCTCGTCCTCTGCAACTCCACATAGACGTATATGGGCGAATACAGGAGGAAGCCGTGGATAAGCTCGACGATTCAACGCCATTCCAGGAATCCGAATTCGTCTCATTGTCTCGAGACACGGGTCACAGACTCTCCAATTAAACTTCCCTAACTCTAAACACTGAGCACGCAGCAGACAACGAAAACGGGAGCCACCTACGCCTCGCAAACGACCTCATCAAGAGGAAATAGATTCGTCTAGAAATGTATCACGAAATATCGCTAAAGCCAAGGTTTTTGCTTGATATATATATGCGTATATACACGCACACACACACACACACACACACACACACACACACCCATACACACATATACGTACTCAGAGAAGAGAGACAGAGAGCTTAAGAGCGCTCTTTCTTCCATTCGTTTTGACTGAGCACGGACGGGCAATGAATGAGACTGCGAGGAATTAGTCAGCAGGGGGCTGGTAGTTAAAGTCACAGATGGTGGGCCGGGAGAAGTTGGAGGCGAAACCAAATAATTTGTTGAGTTTACCAGTAGATCACTGTTTACGTCACGGAAAACGAAACAGCCGCAAAACAGCGGACAGTCGTTGGATGAATGGATTCGACCGCTCGCCAAGCGTTAACATACCGGCGCCGTATACGGCTCCGGCTAAGGACTCTGGACAGCTAAAGGGAACAGAACAGGAGAGAAGACGTAAAGAGAGCCACGGAAATTGCCACGATTGACTTTCACGTTCAATCGAAGTTATAAATTATAGCCAGCGACGACAGCAATGAACGAAGCACATTAAATGTCGGCCAGGGAATCGAACTCAAGACCAACCTAAGACCAATCAAACTTAGCCCTTATGAAATTTGAGGCGCAATTAATTGACTCTTGGTCATCGCGTTCATTCTTCATAGAACGAAGCTTTGTTTTACTATTGCTTCGAATGTATTTACTTTTAATGAAACACAACAGAATGGTCAGCTCCTGTAACGATCCAACCACATATCTAGCGTTTTAGAATAAATTAATGTGATTCGTCAGGTTCCAGTGCACTTCGGGTGTAAATTAGAGAAAATAATATTGAGAACGAAGCGAAACACTCACCCGTGCAAGCAAACCGACTCCACTCGAACGTGCGGCTCTGGCGACGAGGCGAGAACATAAGCACGATACGTTCTTGTGTTGGATCGTAGATCCTCGTAAAATCAAATGTACGAGACATATTCGGTCTAGCATTTTTACAATGCTAATACGACACACGAATTCGTTCGTAGCGTCAGAGCTCTGATACGCTTATACACCACAAACGTATTCTATTGAACTTTGAAACTTACTAGACACTATACCGACCGATGCGAATTATTGCGTAAGAAAATAGTGACATTCAATTAACGCAAAATAACTCTCATGGCACGTCGATTCCAATATCGCATGCGTCACATGTGAAACGGAAAATACACCGGTAATATCTATATATATATATATATACACAGAGCGTTTCGAGTATTATAACGTCATTGCTCGAAGAAGATTACAACTATGACAGGTGAAGACGAGCTAGAAGACTATGATTTTTATGTCTTGGCGTGCACGGTACACCTACCTCGTCTCCAACTCTCTGCCTGCGCAGCTCAGACTGGGGTCGCTTTGATAGCCAAATGTAAAAGACGGCCTAGCACAAAAATAACAGAAACTACTGCACTAGTAGAACGCAAATTCAGTACGAGGAACTTACTTCTACACTGCCGATGCATGAAATAAAAATAGGAAAAGAAACTGGCCAGAGTCAGCTTTGCCGCACAGCTGTGACCTGTCAAAGGGAGGCCTAGAAATATGCAACAGAATCCAGCCAGGTTCCATTGCCATTCGAAGACACTCTTTTGATACCAACCAGGTCCAATTCTTGACCAATTCTGATTTGAGCAGCGGCTCGTGTCTGAGTCTGCATAAGAGAATAGCGCAGCGTTTATAGCCATATTCGTCGTGACAATAGCGAACTTACACAGACGCGCGGGACACGATGGCACATAGTGTTGTTGTTACCAAAGAGATGAGTTCAAGCGACGGCCAGAGTTCTGCGAACGATAATAATAATAATAATAATAATAATAATAATAATAAGAAGAAGAATATCGACTCTCTTTAATATTCGGGCTACGACGAAGATAAAGCGAATACCGCGCCAGAAAAGTGGACAATGAAAGAATTGAACCGGCTGCACTCACGAGGGTTCTCCATCAGTTTGGTGCTACAAGAACGAAAATTATTATCGTCGACATTATTCTTTTGAAGATAGAATTCATCTTGTAATGACAACCTCGTAAGATGCTGCGAGTCGGAGAGAAGAAATCTTCTTTATGTGCTGTCGCTACGACAATGGTCAAGCCATTGGTAAGATCATGAAAAGATTTCTTGTGTATCTAGATGTCAGTTCTCCCATTGTCTGTCACTGTATAAACATCTATAGATATACAATTTATTTGGTACCCGCAACGTGATAATTATAATTATATGTATATACATATACATAAATGAAGTTCTAGACAAATGAGCATAATAAGAGCTTTGGTGTTGACAAGCTAGGACCACGGCTACTTGAAACGCTTGCAATAACATTAAAATTTTCTAATTTTCTTAAATAAGCTAATCTCTTCAAAAGAGCCATCTATCAGATCCAAGGTACCCACATTCGACGTAATCCGCTTTGGCGAGCAAATTAAGAATTGCAAACATACGTGCACTCAATGTGATAGTCGTCAACATAGAGTAACTTCACCGTATACTAACGTATATTTCGCTATCCACTGCCAGCATTGGTCATCGCAATAAGAAGCTCTTGTCCGTTACCAGTCAAGATGTTTAGCTAAACTGCAACGTGTCTTTCCTCTGTCAACCCAATAATCGCCGTTGCGATATTCCCGTTCCGGTTCTCCTCTATCGGCTATTTTATTAGCCCTCATTCAGGCTTGAAGAGAGGGAAAAAGAAGATACTTCTGCATCTCTTATTATATCGCCTCTGCTGCTAATAAGTTACCCTCGATACGACAGTGTTCTCGTTCGGTGTGCGTACATTGCTTTTCCTTTCTTCGTATGCATTCATCGCTGTTTCTGACAGCTTTCCGTGAAGGGGGAAAAGACAATTCATTTGTCTAGTCGACTATTAGGATGACACCAAGCTACGAAGGCACATTCTGCCTGTCCGACGTACAGGCCTGCGTGGCGTGGCGTGAGAGAGGTGTCCGTGACAGCCACGCTCTACGAACGCCAATGACATGGCGGCGGGAAGCTGATGATCCTAAGCACCGTCGCAATAGATTGCCGCAATTACCACAGCAACGCTGAGTTGACAAACCTCGGTGGCCTCATCAGGTCGAGCAACCGACCTACGAACGAGTCAGAAAATATCTCCCCTATGTCTCCTTCGAACATGTGTCTCGCCCTTAATGAATCTGTAATGTAACGCAGACGACATTTTTCGATGTGCAGAAGATGTTTCCGTCTATGACAATTTGTAGGTAGCATTTGCGAAAAATTTTTGCTTGAAACGTACTGTCTGTTCGTGGAGATGATCATGGCCTAGCCTCTTGGCGATTTTGGCCTGTCGCCCGCATCCGGGGTACAATTCTGAGCTGATCTGCTCCGAGGTAGGGGGTCAAAGTTCTCACTGCGAAGATGAACACAAAGAAAGAAAGGAAGATTTTTTCCTTAGTTTTTGTCCCCTAAGAGACAGTTAAACACAGGGCGGTAGTCCATAAGCGATAATGACAATTAGAGAAATCGACGCAGAAATGGCTCGCCAAGCGCTGCGACAAGTCGGAATGCTTTTACAGAGGATTGGTGTCGTCTAACTGCGGTTGCTAATTGTGGCCAAGCTGGCTCACGTCCTTTTGACACGTACATAGATAAATAACAGTGCGACATCATCAGTCGTGTAACGTCATGGATTGACTAAGTAGGATATTTTAGTACGTAGATGCCAGGTCTATATCGAACAGCGCGAGCGAATGTATCGGTGAGAAGCCGCCATATCGAGATGATGATGTCGAAAATACAACGTAATGATTACCTGCACCTTTGCAGACTTGCCGCTCAAGTTTGTGCCGCTACGTTTCAATGCACAACATGGCCAAAACCGTCGCACGTGACGAAGGCCGCTTGAAATACGGCTGCATGGAGACAAACGCGTTGAGACGGTTATATTAAGCCACTTTTCGTACTCCAAAACTACGGCCTTGTAAACGGTTAAAGCGCCCTTCGCGTTTATTCCTCGGATGATAAAATCGGATGCTATGGTTCCAGTCAACGTGCTAAACGTTTGCTTCCATAGGAGCGAAAACATACACTTACTCATGAATTAATCAGCCACATGGAATATATCAGACCCACGAAAATGGTTTGTTTAGGGTTTCGTCGCGGGAAACCGCTGTATAGAGGTTCCATTATTCGGTGCTACGTCAACCTGGGTTGTTTGACACGCATACACAACCACGAATTAGTCACGATAAGCGTTACTATAACGCCCTTTAATACTCATATATGTCTTGTTGTGTTGCTGTAGCTAAAGGTGGAGCACACGTGTCAAAGCTTCCCCAAGGCGATGGGGGGACCTCAGCACTTTTACCAGTCGACCACTAGCATTGTGCTATATCGAAATAGAAAGTTCTCAAAATCGAATGACATTTGATGTTGTGGAGATGGATGGTGTTTATGAATTTCGCCTGGTCAATTAGCATGCTGACGCATTCAAAGAGAACCGTTAGAACAGCAGACGGTTTATGCCGGTGAATTACTAGGAGCCAACTAATCTATTAGCTGGTCAATATTGTCAGAATGTACGTCCAACTGCACGGTCGCCACTGTCTTGTCCCGCTTGGCCAGCTTGACGAACAATCTCGGCAAACTATTTTTAGAATCGAGTTAATTGGTACATAGCCGATGTCGAAATGGTAGACACAAGATAAACTTCCGAACGCAATTGAACTCTGGGCGGAGCGCTGCACAAACGCTTGATAACTGATCTTGCAGAAACTCAGTGAGAATACGATGAAGCTAGACGAGATTAGCAGTGACGTGAAAAGGACTCCGTGATGTAAAACTTGACAAAAAATCTGAAATTGGAAATTGACCACTTGGAACTCAATATTGGTCAGGTGAAGAGAAAGGCGGACAACGAAAAGTAGTATATGAATCGTTACATTTTGGGTGTGCTTGGAGAGTGAAAGCAGTGTCGAGTGTAGGCAAACAATTCAAGCGATTTGCAGCGAGGCGGGAATAAATAGTTAAGTGGCTATCACACACGTACTATGAAATTCAACGGGTACCGGTAGTTCAGTTGGAGCGTGGTTTGTTGACGAAACAGGCTTTCATGGCCATCAGACATACTTTTATTCAAAATTATGACACCGTTATCTCGAAGCTTACTAATAACACCACAAGACGGGTACCAATTTTATTACTGATGGTTCCAACAAACTAAGAAAAAGCGGATTGAATTTACTCTAAACTACTTACTCTTTGACTTAAAGCTAAACTTCGGAAAAACAAAGATTCTACTGGAGTGGTTGTCTGAACAAGATAGGTTAAACTACGAAAGAGTTTTTACGAAACAAGGATTGCTGAATGGACTCAACTCGCCCTACTTCTCTACGAACTGAGATCTACAGGGAAAAAAGGAACCTTACCCCTGCTGTTTACTCGAATTAAGTTTCAACCATAGAGAATAAGAGAAAACGGGAATTGGAGGTGGCGGTTGATTAATGGATTTGAAAAATTTTTTGTGAGCTCGCAAGAATGTAAAAGTTGAACCATTTGTCATGTTGGAGGTCGTTCAAACATTGGTCTTTTAAAAAATGAGTGGGTTAGGCGTACGGAGCCTCAAAGATAAAACTGAACAGCTAAGAATGCAACTGAAAGATTAAAGTAAAAAGTACGGCATAATTTGTCGTAGTTTTTACAACGACGTGAAAATACGTGCTGATACAACGGCAGAGTGGAATATTTTAGAAATTGTCTGCATGGAAATGCGTGATTGCAAATGGATTAATATTATAATAAAACTTGAGCATTTATAGGTCTCGGATGGAGAGTGCTGCACGGTACAACGAATTTCCGATGGTGATTTGTCAAAAATCTGTGGTTGACAATTTCAAATAGCTGAGTTTAACGTTTTAAAGTAATTTAATATGAAAAAATCATGCGGACCATGCACTCGAAGAAATTCAAGCTCGATGTACTTTACTGTATAGGTTTTCTACTATTGCTCCTAATCGATTTCCTAGATGAGTATACTGTGCATATATATGTATATACATACATATATACTCCCGCCTTAAGTATGCAATACTGTTACATTGTGCTAAGTATATCAATATAATCTTACCTCCCGTAGTCCCTCAGAAAAATGTATTCGAATTTTTAAACCCATACGTCAAATAATGCACTTTTACAGCTTTTACACCTACTTTGCAACAATCTCGCTAAAAAAGCATTATACCAGCGTAAAACGTCCATCCGTTTAGGCTTATCTTATTAGATTTGCGGTGAAACGATGGCTTCAGTTATTTCGTCGAATTAACCGTTAGATTAGCCTTACTTTTGTACTGCATGGTGGAGATTAAAAGCGCATTCCTCTTTATTCAAAACGTTTTTCAGCCTCTCCATCCGTTGTAACTTCTACATATACTTCTAAATAATCTACGTATATTATTTACACTTCCATATTTGCCTTTTATATTATTTAACTAACTTATATGTTTTATACTTTTCTTTTTGCGCTATTCAGTTCCCTACATGCAGGGACCGTTGCCTCTCTCTAACGTGACAAGTTTATTTAACAATTCATTATACTCACTCGATAAAATTGCCGAACAGAAGCCGGCTCGATTCCCTAAATGTATGCAGAAAATGCTGACGCGTGACAAAACGGCCATTCCAAGCATTGCTGCCAATATTAGTGGACAGCTGCTTGGCTAACAAGACAGTCCTGTGGGACCTCTTTTTTGTTGCTGGTGCTACTCTTAAAGGAACGCTGGATAGTATTTGCGTCGATTTGTGATTCTTCGCAAAAGGGAGAAAAAGAAAATTGCAAGAGGAAAGAAGAAAGGAGTTGTGCCAGTAAGAATATGACCAACATGTTAATTGAGAATGTTTCCTGACTCACGCTAAGGACACAGAATATCCAACCGATAAGTGTTTCGCATGTTTTAGGCGCAAGAGAGAAAACAATTTAGATTAGTATGTAATTCGACTGTATACTGTTTTGTCAACTGTTTTGTAAATATAACCTCCCTGCATGAAGGACAACATTTATCGTTACGGCTATTTTGTAGCGTTTGTTCGTAAAGGTATGTATATCCCTATTTTATGTTTTATGATATTTAAATCAAATTTTACTGTAAATTTTATTAAGATATATAAAATTATATATAAAATATATAAAAAAATATATAAAATATATTTTATATAAAATATTTTATATATATAAAAAAACTGATATTATACACTGACCTAAATTATATTCAAGTATAGTTTATTATATAAACATATAAAGAATCGCCCTCCCCAGGTCATCAGGCTTTTTCCTATCCAATTAAACTCAATAAACTAAATGCAAGTCTATTACGAGCGTCGAATCACGATATCTATCTAGACAGTAGTCACTTCGAAACTTACTGAGCGCTCGAGCATATACCGCCTTTAACTAGAGATGTGGCTCTCGGACCATCCCCTTTTCATTGCCATTCGTTAGTCTGGCTCACATTTCCTATTCATCTATTCTGTGCGCCATGTGAACTCACACATCGGTACATTGTATTGGCCCTCTAAGAACGTGCACAGAATGGCATTCATTGTGGGCCACTGTAACCTGGCCCAGACCTCGGCTCGTCATGAACTGAACGCTACTGCGTCAGGCCTCATGCCCGATGTAGTGGTGCGGCCACCGGCACTGTGTACATAGTATATAATCGCCAGACACCGACGTGTGCACGTCTTTGCATGTACACCTCTCTCTCTCGCTCTCTCTGGGTGTATCGTGTACGATACAGTTCGTACACTCGACACGGTGTGACGCTTCCCTGCAGGGAACAATTTTCTTTACGGCTATCATGCCAGCTCGAACTAACTAGAGACGACGGCCTTGTGGGCCGAACCTACCTAACGAACACCTTGCATGGTCTTTACTCAATGTCAGCGAGGGTAGGCAGGCGTGTCGGCGCGCATCGCCTCGGGGAAGCGCACAAATTGAGCAAATATCAAGCAGCCGATGCCGAGGACGGTGCTCGGCGCAATCTCTCTCGTGGCCTATCGAGTCTCAATGCACAAGGCGCCCG
The DNA here is from genome assembly GCA_002081605.1 of Tropilaelaps mercedesae. Classification (NCBI taxonomy): domain Eukaryota; kingdom Metazoa; phylum Arthropoda; class Arachnida; order Mesostigmata; family Laelapidae; genus Tropilaelaps; species Tropilaelaps mercedesae. The sequence continues at coordinate 12,231 of MNPL01002978.1, forward strand.
GTAATCGACTGCCTCGCTGTGGCGTGGTGTGTGTGTGTGTGTGTGTGTGTGTGATATGCTCAGCTTACACAGTCACACAGTGGTTACCTATTATGTTCTTCACTGCTATCATCTCTGATATCTGTTTTGAGCGCTCTCTCTTTCTCTCTGTCACACACTCTCCCTTTTCTATCTCACTCTCTCTCTTTCCCCTTCTGTTGTTCTCTTCCTCGTAGTCTCATTTTGTCAAATCGTCGTTTTTTCGCGTTTCTTGCGAGCGGCGTCGCATCGATAGGCCGGGCGCGAGGCGGTGTTGAATTGCCAGTGGCCGGTCTCCGTTAGTGGGTTTTGGACCTGCCCGATGATGGTTCATGCGCTCTCGCAGTCGGAGCACAGCAGTGGACCCGTCTCAGAGTCGGCAGATGGCGGCCAACTACATTGTTCGACTACATTGGACTTCATTTTCGCCTTCTCGCGCTCACAACCGGCAGAACTCGGTAGCCTGAACTCCACTAGCCGGCTTCTTGCACAGCTTCCGAAAGAAGCTGTCGGCCATGTATAGGCAGGCTTTCGCGCGTATTTGAGGGCATAGTCTACACACACAGGTAAGCCACACGTCCGGAAGCCGCCGAATGCGCAACAACCTTCAGCTGACGCCAAGCGCCTTTTCTATATAGACCTGACTGCGCCTGCCCCGATTGTCAACGTGTGAGACTTCTACATTAGCAGAAACGTACCAACGCAGGGCTCAGAGGTCGAAAGCCGGGCAGGATTAGGTCCCCCACGAGGACAATGGGAGATCGTGGTTGTCGTCTAACCAGACGTCGCTCTGCAACGTCCTGATACGTGGCCTGCCGCTGAGCCAGGCAATAAAGGGAAGCTCGGGGACGCGGAATATGGAAAGAGGTTAAACAAATCGAAAGAACGAGCGGTTCAATTCATTTAACCACATCTATGTGGAGGAGACATGAAACGCTGTAATTTTTTATAGCTAGCATTGCGATGATAATTTACAGAAGCGAAATATAGATTAATAATAATTGCACAGATAAGTAGAGGTGGGCGATGTTAAGTAATATTCAAATATTTACAAATGCACTGCCTATTGAGATTCTTCAATCTTCCCATTTGATCGTCAAGCCGACGAGCCGGTCGAGCTCCATTTCGGATTACGATCGATGTCGGCTAGAGTTATTTTGGATACGAATATTTTCAGGCCAATGATTAACGTAGCTTATAGATCCTTTTCGCGTATGAAATATTTCACTCGTTTGTGTTTTTACATTTTCCAAGTATTAAGCAACAAGTAAACGGCGATCGCATTTTTCATCTCACAGGCTCATTTCCGATCCGAGAGTGGCTGGTCCTCACGTTTCGTTAGTCATTTACCAGGCTAAACGCGTAACCCCATCACTTATTCGCATCAGCTAATCTGCTTTTCAGCCAAACGTCGTCCCCAAACGTCGCCCCCAAACGTCGCCTCCAAACGTCGCCCCCAAACGTCGCCTCCAAACGTCGCCTCCAAACGTCGCCTCCAAACGTCGCCCTCAAATGTCGCCCCCAAACGTCTCGCTTAGCTATAAACGACAGCTCAGCTATTTTCTGTGTCTGTCAACCGACCCTGAGTCCGCGACCGCCTCACTTGACACCAAAGTGGCTCGAAGTTGGCAAAGCACAGCATTAGCACAGCGGCTTGTTGCTATCTAGACAAATGTGTCGTACGTCAATTCAATTGTAACGCGTTTAGAGATTTGCAGTGCTTCGACAGATATGGCCCAACTACTGAACGGGAAATTGATCTGCTCGTTGTAGCGAAAAACGCCATCGTCAGCGAGCGACGTCGTTGGACTTTTTGTCATAAACGTGTCAGTTACTATGGCGGTTCAGCGAATTCTGGCCTTGTTTTGGCCATGGGGTGTTGTTCCTTTTGGCCCCTCCAGGAGGTGTCGAGAAATCCCGAAGAACTATGACAAAAAAGTATAGGTAGATAGGCAGGTTTTTGTTTGTTCAACTTGTCGTGACGTTCATGTCAGATGATCATTATAGGTGTAGATCCATCCGAGGTCAGCAATAGCCGGTGTAGAGCGTCCGAAAGCGAGAATTTCATAGGAGAGAAAACCAAATACATCAGCTGGGTAACAACGACTTCAAACGAGTACTCTAAAATACATATTAGAGTAACGTGAGTTTTTACCTATATCAAGTGGCACGTTTCCTATATTGGTTTCGATTTTGCGTAAGGGCCTCACTTATTGTTTCTACGAAATATGTCTTAGAAATGATTTGACGAGACGAACTTAGCCTACCTTGGTTACCAATAACAGTATATTACATTTGCTACTTAAAATGCTCTTGCAAAATTCGGATAGAGAAATACAAGCGCTTTAAAATGTGTGTGTGTGTGTGTGTTTCCGCATTGCAGCCGCATGTGTACATTCTACAGATACTCGTTTGAAGGCTCTTAGTTTTTCAAATTCGAGAAGGATGTCGTTCAAACACGCTGCCGTTTCGTTCCACCGGCCTTCAGCCACTCCCGAACGGTTCAGTTAAATTCTATGATAGACACATAATTATGCCCATAAACATGACCGCCCCTCTCTTTTGCTTGCAATCTTTCCATCTAATTATTTATGGCTCGGCTCGTCCCACTTCACTCGTTTCATCTGCGTCGTCCCCATCTCGTCTATGCACTTCGACTTCGTTGAGGTGATAGTGATCTTCTCCGGGCCACAAGCGGGTCGGCCACTGCCAGTTTGACCGTGGCTTCGCCAGGCCCCATAAGCAGATTATGGTCTCAAGAGGGCCGGCTATTTTCGGCACTGCTTTTCCACCGCGTTGATCGGCTCTGCTCGAATACGTGCGCATTTGAAAAGAATGTCCAACCTCGACATTCATAAAGTTCCTTAAGTGCTGGTCCAAAGGGTCTTTGACACTGGGAACAAAACGCGTTTGTCTTGACGCTTGACAACTTGAATCCCGATCTGCTACGATGTCTGCTCGACTAGTGACCAGCATTTTAGTCGAGACTGCGTCACCAGTACCCGGATGCTGATATGATGTATCATGATTACTTGTCATATGTTTGCATTTACCATTCATTACATCTAGACTCCACGAACATAGCTATCCATTTCATAGTTTACCGTGTGATTCAGGCTACAGTCCGAAATGCTTATCGACGCTGTTGATTGTCAACGCGGTCCGCGCCCGAGGTTCTTCAACTCCTACCCCGTAAGAACGACAAACGAGCGTTTCATTTGTCGCATTATTGAATAGGGATAAGGAGGAATCACTCACAGAAAGTTAGCTGGTCATCGTCAGTTGAATTATAAATTATAATAGTGTTACGACTGTTGTCACCACAAAACACACACGCGCGCGCGCAACTAACTGGCGAAGATTAGAGCTAAGCGGGGCGTATAATCTTGCGTTTCGATGAGATCCCGGACCACGTCACTCCATCTGTTGTATTTAGTTAGCGTCAGCAGAGGTACAGTCTGGCGAAATCCTCAGAGACATTCGCTACGGTCAGAAGTAACGGCCGTTAAGAATCTGCCAGGGACTTTGTCATTGTCTACATCTCATCGTTCTTCCGCTGTTTTGGGGCTCTCTGTTTTTTTTTTTCTTTTATTTGTCTCTCTCCATTTTGGTTGATCCACACGAGTTTAGCCGTTCATGTAGTGACAGGAACCACCCCCTCCCCTGCCTTATAAACACAGACACGTTTTAGCAGTGCGAACCTTGCTCTTCATCCGGCCCGAACCACTTAGCAAGTGACTGTCTGATCTTCTTAGTGTCAACTTTCCTATGGAGGCGGATAAAGTCCTCGTTCTTATACGGCTTGTAGGTGTCCCCTTGTCTGCTAAACGTTTGGATTGTGTGGCATTTCAAGGCGCAGAACAAATGCAACGCCGGGAAACCACACAAATCCGTTCCCGAGTGAGGCCTGATTATGGCATCTCCTGTCTTTGCAAAGGGAAAAATGTGTAGGCGCACAGAGGATTGGGAGTCGAAATCTCAATGTCACACACGCACACACACACACACATTGGCCTTGGGACTACCTGTGACTTCCGTAGATGAGCCCAAATGCCTTAACCCATAACCTTAATGCCCATCACCTTCCAGAGTAGCGGGGTAGAGTCGGCCTTGAAGTGCATAAATCAGAAAGGTGGTAAGAAAAAAGGACTGTTGCAGCTGGGATATGTGTTGGATCTAAAACTACCGAAAGAGAGCCCATTGAGGCGCTAGTTTAACACACTTGGGTGAGCAAAGTGTCAAAGCCCTCCCCGCCATTACCGTCCTTGGGATGGTGAAAGTACCGATGAAACTTCTCTGCAAGGGTGATGGTTGGACCCACTGCCACCATGACGCACCACACCCGAACACGATAAACCTGAGCGTGTGAGGAGCTCGTCAGAAGTTTCCACCTCCTCGAGTTCCGCTCGCCCTGACGGTTCACAAGCCACTTTTGCTGTGGTCCATGGCGACTGATCGTGATTATCTTAAAACAAAGTACGCGAGGTTTTTTGCCTGTGTCGTTCGACTGAATGGCGGTAGCAAGTGAATATCTCAGTGCCGACGAATAGCAGCTGCAGCTAAGAAGCGAATGCGATCCAATATCGTGCACAAAACGGAAATTAACGACAATGAACGCGGTATATGATTTCCGAGATTGGCGCTTATAGCTGCCTTCCAAAAAGGCATTAGAATACGCACCGATCTTCAGTTCTTAGTTACTCTATAGATCAGATTCTTAGTTACTGACTAGCTCCGACAGAAATTAGCTAAAGTGCTCCCACTAAATTAAATCGCAAACAATTTCCGGGGCTACTGTCCATTTTTTTATTCCCACGGCGGTGGTGATGATATCCGTTTTATTTTTATTAAAGCAAGGAAATCACTATCGAAATGTTTCCTAGCCATATCCATATATGCCAAGCCGTTTTGGTTAGACACTGATTTATCTATTTGTCCTATTCGACATTGGTGCCAAAGACGCTGCTAGACAATTGCTAATGCTTTTCATAAAAAAAATACAATTTGCATCTTGGGATTCGAGCAAGAGCCACGTTACAGATCTCCAAGTATATACGCCTGCGCAGAGAACAAAAAAAAACAACAGATTATTCCAGTGAATCATTTATGGTTATTGGCGAATATTTACGTGCGCGTAACCGAACGCAATCAATCACAAACCCACAATACGGACAGATTATAAATATAATGTTCTCTAACACTCAATATTGTTATCATTACACGTTCTACATTACCTCACCTGTAGTTGATGTCTTCTGTGCTTCAAAGGCACCTGGGCTGTCGGCAGGGAGTGCACCGTCGAAAAAAGGAAAAACCGACGCTTTGATAAACAAGGATAACCGCACTCCGAGCCACATACAAAAGTGGGAATCAATAGACTCCTTTCGTACGAAGGGACGAAAACATCTGAAAGCTACCGAGATACGAGCGGAGACGGAAATAGGATAGAATTCGAATCCGAGCTTTTGAGCCATTGCTAAACAAAAAAGCTGTGCAAGCATTGCGAGCATGATGTTGACTGTTGGTCGGTCACCGATAATATTTTTTTGGTCAATACTTTCACCACCATCGGAGATGACGAGAAAAAGACATTGTGAAGTGTTATATCAACCGGAAATAGCGCCTCCAAGGTGGCCTAGTTTCGGTCAAAGAGAATAAGAGGCTTTTTACTTTCTTCTTTCGTATTACAGATTTTCGTTGCTTGTTTATTGCGATTTTTGTATTCTGTAGTGGCGATTAGGTGATTAATCCCAGATGCAGGGTACTCGGATGGCAAACGATTCCATGACATTTTCAACTACATCTCAATGTATCTGTGTATATATATATATATATATATATATAGGGAGAGAAAAGGGGATCGCTGTAGTGAGCGGACCAGATATTCCACCATGGGAAACTACTAGGACCGATTAAACAATAATTTTCTCATAAGATGCGTGTAACAGTTTATGATCGTAATACTATAACTCACTCGTACACACTCATTTAATGGATTTTATTATCATATTATTTATATTCTCTTGAAAAAAACCGTGTCCTGTGTAATATCCGGTCATGTAGGGTAGAGCAACGAATTCTTCAAGATACGTACAAGTACAGCCAAATGGACAAATGCACACTGTATGATCGTCTTTCTCTTAGATTTGTCCTCAAATCCCTACAAAATCCATTAGCAATATGAGAAACTACTCAGAATGGATTTAGCGGAAGCCTATATCTTTGCCGTATCGCCTCTCGTCCGTATTGCGTGGATTCCTTTAATATCTCGATCAAAAAACGGCGCTGAGTCGCACTAAAAAAGTATGAACGGACGAGCTATGCGGAGCTTTTGTCGACTTAGAGGGCTGAGGAGCTCTAACATAGTCTCGCATGTTTCTGATGGCAGAGATATCTAAGTAAATCATCGCCGTAGTCCTCTACTTATGGTACCCTAGGAGAAATGTGCACAACCTATAGTTTGTTACCGGTTCGTCTTGTTAACGCAGTAGAGAGCATGGCTTAATGCACATGCTTGAAAATCCGACCGAAAGTCGCTTATAGCTGCTTGCAGGTAGTGGCTGACTAGACCTGCTCTGAGCGTGTTTTCCTTGCACAGCGACATTTCATTGTTTTGTACATCGAGTTCCGTAAACACCGCGAGCTCACCGAGTGGACAAACTTCGATATCGTGCATTCGAGCCATCCACCGGCGCACAAGTGGGACCAATAAGCAGATCTGGAGCAGCCAATGTTCCAGGGAACCTTTCTAGACGAAACTCGCCAAAAATCGTCTCCCACGCCGAGTAAACAAACGCCGAAGGACTACGGTCTACCAGTGTGTCCTGCTGTTTTCAAAGTAGAGCGGAGAATTTGAGCCCTTCTACCACTGGCTACAGATCCTTCAACCATTCCAACCGCACGTTTTCCAAACTACCTGACCATCAAAAACGGATTTATTTCTTCAGAGTCGGCTGTGGTGAACACGATATCAGCCGAGAACAGCGAACTGCTCTGTTCCCGCACTCAAACGGGTCCGCAGGTCCGATTCGAGTTTATCTGGGGGCAGGAAACATAGGACCGCGTCTTTTTTCCGGGGCGGACGTTCGCATACATTCAATCGGCGACAGGCGACGTTGGCAGGCGGTCGTTATGGCCATCCATTTCGGTTAGAAATTGAGCGAACAAAACTGACCGACGACCGTTTCGTTATTCCACAATCTACCACCGAACTGTGTTGCGAACATATCGCGTTCGGTGGGCCGTGGAACATAGCCATCATTCGTTGATTTATACTCTGCTTACATTTCACATGTTCATGAGTTGGCAGTCGCTAATTACACTGGTCAACGGGTCTTCTTTTAGCTTTGGCTGGCTGGCTGGTCCCCATATGTGAGACGGGTGACCCGGACCAAACTTCGAGCAAGTAGAGAGTAGCATGCATGCGTCTGTTCTACCAGGTAGACTGGATATTTTAGTGAGTTCTTGTAAGTAATATTTTGGCGACCGGTTGCGGCGTCTAGATAAAAAGGCGTTGTGGCATTTCCGAATCCACGACATCAGACCGACGTGCTGTTGAGATCACACAAAAGAGCCTGGCTAACTTCTCCTTCTTAGCATTTCCCCAAGGTGTGCTTTACTTTCTCACGTGCGTTTCATAACCTTAGAAGAGCTAAATTTTGCTAGCGAAACCGTCTGTGGTCTAGAGTGGTGCGTTTTTTGGCTTTTTCACTAAGGCAACCCTATTAGATCCAGTGTCGTGTAACAGAGCATTAGGATTACAAATCACCTAGAAGAAATGAAGACTCGAGTTACATTATTGTACAGTAATAGCTGTCGCACCATTTTTTCTAGCTGGCAAGCGAAATTCGATCAAGCGTTCTGTTTACAGTTAACGCATCAGAATGCCGGAAAGCGCATGGGTGCGTTTAGATGGCGTGCGCAGTTGATCAACATCAGACGTTTATAAATATAGAAGGGATGTGGACAAAAGTTAATTCTCCACCTAACAAAACGTAAGAACACGCTGATCATTTCTTGTCGGCGTTTGCGTTTTAGCCGGCTCAGACACTGTGGGCGATCAGCTTTAGTTGAGTGAGTTTCATTTAACGATTGCAAATAGACAGCCAAGGATCTTTTACGTCGACTGTATTTGTTACGAATTGCATGCCATCTACGAAAGAAGTTATTAACCTGCTATTTTGATCTGTCGCTGCTTTGTTGTTTGTGTTATCCGTTTGCTCTCGATGCCTACGCAAGAGGTATTCTCCTCATTCATAGTTAAACACGTGCTTAATCATTTAGGTACACGTGCATCTGTGTATATGTGTGCGTGTCTCTGAGCAAAGAGCTTCTGCTACGTTGAGCGAGCATCATACAATAGCTATAGCGCTACCAGCCGAATGTAGTGGTTTTAATCACTTATATGTTCCTCTCTCTCTCTCTCTTTCCCTCTCTTCCTTCTTTTTTCATGCCATTCCCTTCTTTAACAAGTTCTGACAGTGTATGCATATCGGAGCTGGCCGCGGCGTCGTCACCCGCGACCGGGCGTTAGAGGCGAGTCCAGAGCCCGTGACAGTACCTTTCCGACAGGAGGTCCCGTTCTGGACTCCTCAGTCATCGCTACGCCAGTTCATAGCCTTCCGGGGCCGTCTATGTTCTTGGTCGACGTCACCCCCGAGTAACTTGCATGCTTAGTCTTTTGAACGCTTCCCTAAAAAAGAGCAGCTCTCTTCCTTTCTCTCTGTATCTTTCTACCCCCGAAATTCATGCAACGTGATGAGCATTATTGACCGCAGTTACAACTCACTGATCATCGTCACCACGAAGCGGCATGCATTTAGTTCGTCAGTAGGCACTTCCTGCCCGGCCAGGGTGTCGGATGACAAGACTCGAAGACGGCTTCTGGTACCTCTTCTACACGGGCTACCATGTAAATAAAGTCGGCTGTTGCCGGCCGGTGCCATGTAGTAAGCCACTCCCGAGCAGACTGACGATTGAGTACCGCCCAATAAAAAGCTCCTTCGTGTCTCATCCATGTTGTCGCTCGGCGGAGAACGTTGCTCCGATTCACGCAGAGCCCGAGCGGATTCGACGGCCCAGACTGTTTTCCTGTGATCCTTTGCTAACATTGTTAGCCAAACACGGACCGTTCAGGTCTGAAACGTTTGGGAAAGCGCTGTGCACGCACAGGTATGGCGGATCAACAGTTCAAGCTGTTTTGCTTCTTCGACATCTGCTGCTTTCCATTCTGGCGCTTCGCTCGCGGCTGAAGTCTTCCCCCAAAGCTTCTGGAACGCGCTACGATTCCCATGTGAGTGGTGGTGGTGGCTATTGCTAGCGTATTTTGCTGTCGAGCAGTCGCCAAGAAATGACCAGGTGGGACAGCGATAAAGGGAAACGCGTCTTCCACAGAGAACGCACCAGTAGATGCGATATGTGTCGATGTAGCTCCCGATGAACGAAAACATTTGTGCAATGTCAAGGGCTTTAGAGGTAAACCGCAAACAATAGTCGGTATAACCGTCCATTTCGTTGAAAGGACTTCCACCCAATGGCGTCATGAGCTTAGCATCAAGAGCCAGTGTTGCCCTGGTGGATATCATCTTTATGCCGGTGCTTTTCCAAAAAACATACCCCAACACAAAACTTTCCGGAGCCCGAAGTTCTGCATTCAGTCACTCAACGCCCTTTCTACAGGCCTTTACCAAATACTTTTCCCAATGACAAGAGTTTTTTTTATACTCACTTTGGAAACTAGAGTCGGTACAAATTGTCAAATCTGAGAGACGCAGTCCCCAGAGCACGAACAGAATAAAACCGGTTCGGTTACTTCGGCTATATATCATTGAAGAAATGTATACTAAGTATGTGATCCTATATATATATATATGTATATATATATATATATATATATATTCATGATTATTTCCAGTTCTTTAGAGATTAAACGAATGCAATAAAACTACTACAAAGACAAAATTCTTTTCATGAGGCCATGAGGGCTAAAACCTTCAAAATTATATTCTAATATATTCATTGTATCTTACATTATTTAGTTGTACAATGTGTTAACGGTGAGTGTAGCATTAAGGTTTTAGAGAGTTTGTGAGTCTGTCACAAGTCGCTGCTGTCCGATAGTGACGGATGGATATCATGTCCTCTGGAACCTCCCAAAAAAACAAAGTTGTAGAACGCACCATAAGGGTCGATCAATCAAAGGTGATTTATTTTCTTGCATATTTTTAGCATCATTTCGGTCGGCCAGATGTGTTTCAGTTTGTTCAGAAACTCCATCTATATTCGTGTTACGTTTAGCTACACTTCGAGTACGCAAAACACTTGAAACAAAATGCACGTAACACCAAAAAAGGCCAAGATGTTATGCCTTGCACATTATATTCGGTTCGACACGATGTTCAAGTAAGGCCACCTTGCGTCCTTCTTGCACGGACAGCCGCTGTTGAGTCAGCGGGTTGCAAACCCGGCAAGTAGGGCCTTAAGGACAGCTGTTGCCAGGACGTTTACCGCTCTTTGCAGTAGCTCGAGGAATTGAGCCTGTACTTGTGCTCTAACGTGCAGAACACCCACCCCCAACCCTTCATATCATATTGCAGGGTGTTTCACACTCGCGTATAGCAAAGCAGAAGCGTGCTTAAACACAAGTGACGCACGATACATTGTATATATCGGGAAAAATCGTTGCCGTCGAAGGCAAGCGAAGTTGAGAGATAGACCAATGCACGCTGGTACGTTCTTTATGCATGGCAGAGATGCTGCTTCGAATCTCTGCAGCAGACAGCTGCTTCTGTACCAGTCTGGGGCTGCCGAGACTGCAATGGCAGCCTACGTCGGGAATTAGGAGCGTTCCATATAATGGGCGAGGCGTAGGAAAGGTTTTTTTTTTTGTTGTGAATTTGCCGGTGCAGTGTAGAACTTTATATGTATAGTGTCTCCGCCTGCTGTTCCTGAGGGTGCATGAGATATGTCGGTGAAATGGGCGCACGCGTTTTACATTTGCAGCGCGTCCAAAATTAACCAAGTGATAAAACGCATGACTTAAGCATGATCCCCCAGGGCGATCTAAATATTGCACAGATTCCAGTGTCATGTAGGCATAGTCCAATAGACCAGCACCGCTGCTGTCCCTAAGGCTGCTCCAATTCCGTTGAGGTTAGACTAACGTACATACACATGTACACTCATGGGATTACCCATACACACACACACACACATTCGCACAAATAACTCGAGCTCTACTGCGATATCCTTACGTTGGACCAGCCATTTTCATCCCCGTACAACATATGGCTACCGCTAACCGGCACAGATCCAAATACTTTTCGAACTAATTGTCCATTCCCGTCTATTTCCATCTAATAGTCTAATAACGATGCTACCACGAACCCCCAGGGCAGCCGAAGAGTCCACCCGGGCACCCGTACACCCCAAGAGCAAATCGTTTTAAACGATATTCTACCGTTTGGTATACAGAGCTAATCCACGTGATTGGCTACCCGGCTGTCGTTCTATTCGGTTGACCGGCCCGCAATTGGCTGCAAAAGGCTTTTTTTGCTAAGCGACCCGTTACGTCCTGCAGGGCCGGCGCTGTCTAGCCACGATCTTCGCGGGTCCAGTTCTCTTCACGAACGATCGACTCCTCGGGGCAGCTCCACGTTAAGGTAGCGGCCCGCGACGGCCGTCATCTGGCGTATGGGCCATGTTGATGGATAGCTCTTACCGAACGAGAAACGACGCGAACAGAGACAACGCAAATTCGTTGACCGATGTCATTTGGGGAATACTGATCAGGATTCTGCTCGGTAAACCCGGCAGTCGACACTGGGCGGGCGATCCGACGTGCCGTCTACGTGTGCCACCGGACGAATGTGATGGCTCTGAGCGCTAATTAGATGATTCGTCTTGTCTCATTATTGAGTCTTGCGGTTGAGGGGAAGTTCTAATGAGGGCGGAGGGAAATAAGAGGCAGAGGAAAACACGGAAAAGAAAGAAAGAGGTAAAAGGAAGAGACAGTTCCCCTAACAAATGATCTAGATATATAAGGACGGGTCGACTAGACCAAAGAGAAAAAAACAAAATTGGATATACGCTCAGTGAATTTATATTGGATCCGATACTCAAATACACTCATAGAATCGCCAACATATTTGACGTATGAGTGATTACGTGAGAAATTTTGCAATAAATGGCGATGAGATTCCTTAGATACTGTGGTAATTTTTTGGGGTATACCTTATAGGGAAAATTGGTTCATAAAGAAAAAAACTTTAGCGTTGATGAATTACCAAGTAATTTCATATCCTCTCCACTAACAAACATAGCGTGTTTGGCCCATTCCTGCTGTTCAGAAAAATATTATCGGGTATCGAATTCCGAGCGTATTCCATAGATCTGACATACTTTGTCTCTTGCTCATTCAATAGCCTTTATTGGCTTCGTTTTAAGATTTTGAAGCTGTTATATCAAGTTTTCAACTAACCTTCGAAACGCTGACTAGACTACGCGTTATCATGTTCGCAAGAGGGGCTCTATATAATATGTATATAAGAAGGGCTCTATATCATATGTGAAATGAAGTCTTTTTTTTGGCTGATTTCCTGCAGAAACCCGCACTTCACCAACCTGCGGCAAACTGCCGACAAAATGAACGTTTTGTTAATTGCATATGTCGAACGCACTAGATACGCATGTAGTATAAAGTCCGCTAGCTGGAAGTATCCACAAGCCATCGGCTGGTCGTCGTCATTATGAGTATTTAACATATGTTTAGCAGGACGATGTAAATCACCTAGGCAGCACGGCCGGACCGATGTGCTACGTTAATAACATGTTTATGCAAACCATACCCCAAGCAGAATTTGCTGAACTTTTGCCTCATCGTCCGTATGATTCATAATGCTAAATGTGTAAGGGTACATGCACAGGCTAAAGTTGGCTCTTCACTGAAGAAGATCTATGTTATGCATTGCGCTTTCGTGTGTCACCTTTTTAATGGAAGAAAATCCATTATTATTTACACAAACTTCAAAACGTTATAACATTATAAGCCCTTTTAGAAGCATACGACAGAACAAATCCCTAACAGTACAAGTAGGATAAAAAAAACTTTCCGCCCTTCTGAGTGACGCAGTGATAAAGCGTCAGCTCTTAGAGCTTCCAAGACAGAAACAATGATTAACGAACACAAACTTGTTAGAAGGTCGTTTGAGCCATTTGTATTATCATGCCTCTAGCAGGAGCTACACGGGTCACCCTCAGATTGGGGAAGGTCGGAACAATATACGTATGTTTGCTTCTGTGCCTTGTTGAACAATAATCCAATGTTAACGTTTTGTGATGGAGACGTCCTAACATAACCCCGTTGTTGTTGTTGTCGACGTGGTCGTCGTCGTCGTCGTCGCTGTTGTTATTTGCGAATCAACGAATCTGAGCCCTTCAGAGGATTTAACCGCTAAAGCTTGAAGATCCCGTTTGTCCGATGTCCATTAGGCATATATCGGTGCCTTCCAACAAAGCTTTAGCTGCTATAGTGTACACACAATACATCCATTTATCGCTCTGTTTTTATCCCTCCTTCTCTCTCCTTATATATATATAT
>MNPL01002982.1:0-28447 GCA_002081605.1 Tropilaelaps mercedesae
ATATATATATATATATATATATATGCTTGCAACAAATGGTACATATATATATATATATAAATATATACCTACCTCTCACATCACTGTCCAAGGTTCGTTGCGAAGCTATTGGCTTTGAATGGTGTCTTACCGACAAAAGAGGTCTTCATTAGAATACGAAATATGCTCAGTATTTTCAGCTGATCTCACTATTTTAGGACAAGTAGTGCGCAGCGTGATTGGAACGATAGAAGGCAAAGAACAGTAAATGCTTTTTACTACACTCATTTTGATATATGCTTTCGGCCTTACAACGGGATGCGTTGATTTATTATTTTACCAGCCTTCTCTATTTGGGATTAATTATCTGTTCGTTTGGACCGACTGATTTGCAGTACTAATTAGACAGGACTTCGTTTCTACGACTTTTTAGGTCAGTGCGTTTCGCCGGAACGCACCAGTACTACAATTCACAGCCAACCCGATTTTGTGTGACCGCTACGGCCATACGCTCGAATAAAATATCGTCAAAAAATGCGGATCAGCACCCAGGCGAAATAATTTGCATGTAAGTGCGTTTTACGCTATGATTTTCCAGGACAACTCAAAGGTTCGCCATGAGCTGTAGGTCCCGACTTTTTTTTTGGAAAGCAGCTGTGATTGTGGCCTCAATGCGGGTCCCGTTAGTGCGTCTCTGACTCGACTACTCTATTTAGTATTTCCGTAACGCAGATTTTTTTAGCATTTGCGAAAAGTTGCGCACAGATACTCGTTGTTGAGGAAAACTTAGCACTATCGGTGCGTGACACACCTGTTTCCGTCGTTGATTCATCGTATTTGACTAAGAATTTTAACTTTCACCAGTTGTCGTTTTCACATGGCGCGCTTGTGCCATTTAGGATGCGTGTAATATTGTGTGGAAGTGAACGTATATATTTATATTACGCTTGTATACAAGAGACCAAACACGCAGAAATTCGAATTAAATTCGAGATTTCGTTTCGTTTTATGATGAGAATGATGATGATGAGTTAATTACAACGACCGTGAGGAAGTAACATTTTGAACGACCTATTTATATAAAGCGTATTTACAATAAAATGCAAAATTTGGCACATTCAGATTTAATCTTTAACGCGAGCGCATTTCGACCCTCTAATAACAATAATAATAATAATAACTGTGAGAGTTGCTCAGAATATTACGGGATAACAAAAACGCATAAAATATACGTGGTACCTACGTAGTTCTAATCATCTAAAAATCTGCAATAGACCAAGGGACTGGAGCCACCGAGCGAAAGTTCTTGCCAAGCTCGTGCAGTTTATTTAAAGAATTCTGCGTCCTACGTTTAGGGCTGTAATCAGTTTCAATAATTGAGTACTAACTATGTATGCCAATTTCTCACCTAGCTATCATGTGCATATACGCCCGTATCGCACTATGATCAGTAGTACTATCATTTTCGTCATTATCATCATCAGCCCATAACAGGGCCAAATTAATATGACAAAACATGTCACCGAAACAAAGCCTACCTTATGCATCACCTTCCACGCGCACTCACATGCATGAATTCGAGCGCGTCAACTGTACCTATTTCAATCTGAAACCTGTTGGAGGACGGCATCTAAGGTGCCGAGTCAACCCTTAAACTAAACGTAGCCACACGACATTTGCCATAGATTGGATCATGTCTTCTAGAAGCTTAACAGCTCATCTAGAAGTGTCTACATTTACGCTGACAGTTGTGAAGCAGCGAACGCAGAGGTAACTGCGGTTTCTGGCGTTTTGTTCTTGTTAGTGTCGCCAACAATTCGAACCGCGTTTACAGTTGAGCGAAAAAATAGGGGATGAGCAATATGGCCACACAATGAATCTTCACAATGAGCCTTCGCTTTCGGAAGCGGTCAATGCATCCGCCCGCAACGCGTCAAACATTTTCTTTATACAGCTTCGAGGGGAAGGCACACACCGGTCTGCTGTAGAGTGTTGTATTTGAAAAAGCATTGTTGCATCAGACGCCATATATGCAGTCGTTAAAAGACACTATTGTTAGTAATTAAGAAGCATTACATATAGTAGTTAAGAAACCATGGCATTCAACGAATGTGGCCTGCCATCATAGCACAACGGGAGGGTTTGCCAAATCGACAACTGCTTCTCCACCTCCGAATAATCTCTTTAGAGCTGACCATCAGCCAACATTTAATGTCCGCGGTAACGCTTTTTGCATTATTTCGTGAGATAGACCCCATAAATGTAAATGTGCAACGAAAATTTCGCCTCCAGCTGAGGCTCAACGGTATATTCGACGCTCGTCTGGCTGTCAACGTCACAACGGGATGCGTTATGCCTGGGCAGAGTTCGAGTCATATATTATATGTGTCTTTTCAGTTATGGTGGAGTTTCCGATGTGCTCGTTCTTATTTTAAAGGAAAATGCCAGTAAACAACTCATGACCTGTCGAATGCTGACATTGGCTTCCACCTTGTCGACGTGCACCGGTAAGGAGTGGGGATATTGAAATTTACTGCATGTTACTGCAATGGCTTGTTACCCCCTTGCGACTTTCATTGTGTTGGGTCGACGTCTCGTCCGGGCGGTCCAAAGTGGCTGCTTGTCAGGCTGGTGTTTGCTTGGACCCCGAAAGCAGACGCTCGTCTCAATACGTGGCGATCGCTTGCATCTCATTTTACTTTGTTCCATTACTGTCGTCACTCTCGATCTAAATCGGCCTTTGACGCAGCGAATTTCCCAGCGGTTCGTGCTACGCATGCTACGTGGCAAAACGCATTCATTCGACAAGGTCGAGCGGTATTTGCAAACATAGAACTGTGATTTGTGCCTATGTGCCACCCGTATTTATGTCTCCTCATCTTTTTCTCCTTCTCTCGAGTGCGTGATCCCTCACATCTTTGCCTAAGTCAACCTTTTAGTGTAATGCGTACCACAATTCGACCGCGTACGTGCTGCCTATTCCAATAGCAGTAGCAAACGTGCTCCAACCACGACAGTCTGACTGGCAGAGCCGGATCGTCAATACTACGTAGCGGTCGAAAATAGATTATTTCATATTCGCAAATCGCCTTTATGGGGATTTCACAATTGCGGCTTCCAGACCTTCTCTCCTTCTCCTCTCTCTGTTTTTAAGCGATTTCGCCGGCAAATTAGTAGGTGCCCATCGATTATACCGGTAGAACTGAAGTTCGGTGAGCTCCATACACACGTTAGCGTATGTCTACAGTCTGTTTATATAAGAGCCCCGACCAGCCTATACTTGTACGAAAACGAACAGCTCCGGGCGACGGCGACGAGGGATGGCGGTTGAGGTCATATTACGGACTTTGCTGTTCGTTCGGCTGTTGTGGAAATCTCCACAACATAGAGCCGCCCTCTTTGCTCGGCCCACTTCCGTAAACACATCTGTCAAGATGGATCAGACTTTTCGTCGAACAAATTACTATTCTCGTGTGGGAATGGCGGCAAGATGGAATTCGACCGAGATGGGAAATATGTAACAGGGCAATTGCTTTGGATTTGGACCATTTGTCCGTCGTGCTCTGGTTTAGCCCTCCGCCAGTTCCTCCGCCCTTCAGACCCATTGTGGTCTTTAGAAAAAAATAGGCTTCTGCATGTGGGACGTCTGAAGTGGAGCGATTTAGCGCGCACACACACACACACACACACACACACATGTCAGGGATTACTGCGACAAAAAATTTTCTTCTTCTGTCTGGCTTATGTTGGGCGCTCTCGGTGCACATAATTGCGCATAAAGGAAACATAAACCGAGCTTTCATTATCAATGGCCGCCATACTACCATAGGAAGAGGCCGAGTACAACTCGAAAATAGTACAACGTTCATTATTTGCTTTACAGTGAAGCTTTTTGCTTGTATTTCGACAACTGTTGTACGTTTATTCTAAAACGGCGACGATTATCACGGTTTGTTCATCCTTGACCACGTGCATTATAAAAGCGCCGTGCTGTAATTTTACATATCTCTAGTCATGCTCATAGTAGCAGTAAAATGCGTAAGATCAGGTCATGTTTATGATGATTCTTTCAAAATGTGCATTCGAGTTTCGATTGCTGTATTCAAAGTTCGACCAATCGTCGACCTACTCTAAACCTATCTCTCCACGTAGGTTATGGCTGCGCGTTTTGTTGGTAAGCGTGTTTTAGCGGTATTTAGGTTCTTCAGGGTCGACACCTATCTCCTTGAAGCGTTGGGTGGGAATCCATGTAGGGTTTTAGCGATTCTATGAAGAGTTAAGGCGGGCTTTCCCGTATCGTCGAACTGGTCCCTATAACGGCTCGAAACAAAGCCGAACGCATGGGCAAACATAGAATAAATTAGAAACAAGAGACACTAGCAAGACTAATGGCAACGAGGCCCACAGAGGTCTTGTGGTGTAGTCTGTTCTAGCATAGCTAAGTCTGTTTACCCTTCTGCCTAGTGTTCGTACCGCTAGCGGCTGTCGCTTAAAACCTTCAGCCCATTCTGCGATGAGCGCCTTTCGTTAACGTACTGCTATCTCGCCTAGCCGCTCTTTGCCGTCCGATCTGAGGTTGCAGTCGACCGGCGGGGCTCTCCGGCTTGTCCTTGCCGAAGGCGGAGTTCCTCTCGTCTGAAGGCTTTCTTGAAGGCGATTCGTTCGTTTGCGCTGGACGCGACGTATGTGAACGCCGTCTGCTTGATCCCATCATGAAGTGTATCTAAGGCGTGCCAGCTAACGTCGTCATTAGAGCCGTACCTGCTATGGAGACGCATGTCTGCAACGATCTGGTGAGAACAGGCGAGCAGACCAGTGCGGGGATTCTACGACGAGAGGAAGAACAGAACGGGTGGAGAAAACCGGCGGTCAATTTCTTCCATGTGAGGAATATTGTACAGTTTAGGAAACGTACGAACTGAGATGCATGTACAACAAGAACACGATTCGACTAGTTACTACAGCGAGGCTAGAACTGACGGGGTTTCAGTGTCCAGTCCATGAACTAGGAGTAATGCAATGCTCTGCACCTGTTGTTGTTGGAGGTACTGTATTGACAGGGAGGCTGTCAAGACGTTCGTCGTGGGCTCACAAGTATAAGTAAGTCTTCTTATCTATGGTACAATTATTTATTGGCAGTCACTTCTTAAGACAGTGCCGTTTTAAGGACAGAACAAATATATGGAGACATGTCGAGGAAATCAATTGATAAAAAGGCGTCTTGATGACTAACAAAGGCTAACAATGCAAGGTTCATGCAATGGGTCGATCGCCGGCGCAACAAAAGTCAAACAGGATATAGCTTCATCCAACAATTTTCCTTCGGTGAGCATCGAAAAACCTACCACATCGACTTACCGGTTTTCTGTACTCTGCAGAGACATAAACTGTCGCACCGAGCTGCGAGATCTTAAAGTAATCCAGGTCACACAACTCATCCCATATGCCTCGTTCAAGGTTATAAACAAACAGCCTTGCCTCGCAGTCGAGCAATGCCACTTGTTCAATTGAAGGCCACATGTACTTCGTCACGCTCTTGGCAGAACCCGAAGCTTCCGAAAGGACTCGTTTCGCTGGAATCCGTGAACGTCGAATAACTGGCGTCTTGATAGGTTTCGAGCTGAGTGGCTCTAGTGAATGCGGTGTGGTGGTAGACTGCAAAGCGGCGTTCGAAAGCAAACCTCGTGATATCAGTTCTGTCGATTTTGCTATCCTGTTATCGGTTCCGTGTGGTAGTGGAATTCCGTACTAGCACATAGGCCTGTAGCTCGTTTTGTCAATCTATCAAGCAAATGGTGATAATCACTCGCTAGCACGAGGTCGCTTAATGAAGGCATTCATTATTCATGCCCACTGTGAGAAGCAGCGTTTTTCTCAGGGTACGTCAACATACGAGCAAACATTAATCAAGCTCCTACGTCAGTCTCGTGTGCCTTAATTGTATCTACTATTGTTGTCTTTTGACGCCTGATACAGCTACGTTTCGTCGTAACTCACCTGGATGAGTCAAAGTGATTGTGCCAAAAGTTCATACACAAAAAGAACATTTTTCTGTTCGGAGCAAACCCTAAGCCAGCGTTTGACTATCACCTGAGCGGTGCTTTATGAGACGGACCTGCGCAACGGCAGGTATCAAAACCGTGCACGTACGCAAGGTGCACGCGAATACACCAAGCGATCGCGCTCAATTTATATATGCCTCTAGCTAAAAATTCTTCTGCAAAGAGATTTTGCAACGAAAGATAGTATCTTATGGGCCGTGTCACCGATACGTATACGGTATTGTAATAAAGTACTACGTCTTGATATAGTACTAGAAGAACGACTGTGTCTAAAGTGATCGGTCTGAAGAATCGTCGCATTTTAAACACCCGCAGAACAACACGTCCGTCTAGAAAATTTGTCTAAAAGTTGCGGACGTTTCGTTCTGCTAGGCTTACGCAATATGCGTTCTGTAGGCGGTTTTGGAGCATAGGTCCTGAAAGTATGTGTCCCTCAAGGCACACATTACTCAAATTTAACAAATCCGATAAACGTAAAGCCGGAAAATAGTTCTTTGTTATTCGCGTGGTCGCCACTTACCGTTCGATGGGTCCTCCTCGCTCTCGGGTCCGATTTTGGCCTTCACCACAAACTCGAAGACGTTTCTGAAACTTTCGATGTCCCGCCGGCACTTCGCCTCGAAACGGAATAGCGTCGGAAAGGCAATACCGGAAGCGAAATCCAAGGCCGCCCATGAAGCAACTTTCCCGACCAACAGCCTCACGTGCATTCCGGACTCGATGAAATGTTTGCACTTCACCTGATTCTCCCCCTACGTGGCAAAGTAGTTCCCCCAGTTATTGCGAAGCGCAATCCTAATGTCGGTGTTAGCACGCTATTGCATTGGGTATGTGTCGGGATGACTGAGCCCTGTTGCGGCATCGAACGACCGCTCTCCAATTGAGGGAGAAGCCACGACGTATGCTACTGCTACTCAACGACTTTGTAGACGTGCAGCAAAAAAACTGGTCAAAGAAAAATTAAAAGTCATGCACATTACAGGAAAGAAAGGTATAAGACACATTTCACTGAGGAGAGCGTGCGACATATGCCGAGGACGCTTGGTGTCATGGAGCTTGAAAATATCGCCATGTTGACGGTCCATCCTGCAGCTTTCTCTGCGATTTGTGTATGCCTGATTCTAACTCCAAATGGCCCCTTCGGTAATATACCGAGAAAGCTACGCTTAATTTTCCATGTTGTCTTAGTTTGGCTCCATGGCTTTATTTCGGCAGTACAATGCAATGTATTCTTGTGAGGTCACATTAACTCTGAACTCGAAAAGAAGTTACACTCCGCCGTTTCAGCTCGAATCTGATGGCGTCATCTGTTGCCCCCGTGGGCACGACGATACGCCCCTGATACAAATTGTATTTCTAGGAGAATGGTACACTTGAGTGAGAAAAGTAGATGGTGTGGAAATTCAGCCGCTGTCACGGACCCCGTAACGAATAACATTGGTTGTTTGACAGTATTGGATAGCACTAACTTAAGCAATTTACGACGAGGTACCGTCGGGAGCTACTTCTCTCAAGGAGAAACAATAATGTTTACCTTTATGCAATTTGATTTTAATAGTTTGATAGTAGCTGATGCCAGTGAATAGCGGTCAGTCAGCTGTTAAGCGAGTAGAGAAGACAGGAAACACGGACTCTGGTCCAGTGAAACAGAACTCATCCTTTTTTCGACAGCGAAAAAGTCGAGAGCCTTTCCCATATGGAAGGCATATGTCTAATTCCGAGCTGTGTCGTCATATAATTAGAAATATGATGGTAAAGATAGCGAACAATTGGTCCATTTTCGGCATTCCCAGAATTAAGAGCCCCTAAAGATTGCGCATGGCTACTAAATGATTTGCTAGTTTCAGGTCACAACCTGATTCCTTTATCAAGAATATGTACGGAATGTAACTAAAAAACTATGTAGAAGCTCAAAATTAAAGTCGAAAATTCGCTTTTAAAAAACGGCTCCTTCGTCTTTCTTCATCCTCCGATGGCGAAGGGAAAATTATTCTGAGCGTCTCGAGGGAGAAAATGCCATCCTGACGTACGTGTCAGCCTATGCATTGGGGAATATTTCCAGCGAAGGTGCTCGCCACGCCACGTAAAGGATATCGTAATTAGTTCTGCGCAATGCCGTCGCGAATGTATTTGAAACGATTCCAATGTCAATAATGCATGCTCTGAACGTGTAATACGCATGCGCATGCGCACCTCCTAGCAGCAATATCCCGCAAGACGCGTCAGGGTGGCGTGTCGATGTTTAAAGGATCTGGGTGTCGTTTTTGTACTTACGTCCAACATGACAATTTGTGTTCGGCCGTTCTTGTAAAGGACGAAGTGAATTGTGCCTGTACCACGATGCAGCCACTCTCCTGTTTTCACATCCAACACGCGCAGTTCACCGTCAAGCGAGAGCATTCGTCGATCCAAGCTGATGGGGGAGGCTACCTTTGTGCGGTTTTGCTTGTCAGTGCATGAAGAAGACGCGGCCAGTGCGTCTGGTATGTGGTAAAAAAAATTAGCGCCATTAATAACGAAATGCACGCAGTTATGTCATTGCTATTCGCGCCATTTTAGTGATGGTCATTTAGTGATCACCTGAGGGGCGCACGGTTAACAAGCGAGTCGTGTCTCAACGGACTTGTTGGCATATCGAAAACATTTGGTAAATTTACTGAAATACCGGTTCTATTTGACTGAGCGACAGTTCCGATACTTTGTTCTCCAGGCTCGAGTTCTTGTGATTTTGGTTGTTTTTATCGCTCAAATAAATCCATTGGTGGTATATATTATGCAAACATGTGAACAGTAAAGCAAATTACCTGTAAAACCTACTAACTCGTTTACGCTAAAAGCTGAAGCTGTTGAAAGCCCGGAAAGTTGAAATGTAACACCAATCGCCTTTTATGTGCACAAAATCACTGCAAATCACAGAGTTACGGTAGCCTACGGTTTCTTCGCATGGCGGCGTTGCCTCGTAGAGAAAAATTTACCGGCGTTGTCAGTCGAGTTTTTCTACAGTACTATGATGCCGTGGCAGCAGTGGACGTACCATGAATGATGCTGGGTCTTCGCGGGTTTTCGCTGCCTTCTAATGCGATGCCCTCAAGGAGCGAAGATGAGTAGAGATGCAGAGTTGACGGTTGTTGTGTTTTGTCTGCTGAAGCTTGCCCGTTGAGTTTGTCCGCCTTAACAGTGGTACCGTTGGCCCTTTTTCGGAACTTGCTTGTAAATGCCAGATTTCGCTCTGGCGGGAGCTCTTCGAGCTTACTTCGAAAACACACTGATTTTTCGAGCTTTTTTGGCTGGTCCGATTCTATTTCGTCAACGGACGCCTGCGTGAGCTGTGACTCTTGTTGGGGCACTTCAACCAGAGCTGAGCCTACGTCCGTCGGTAAAAGCTCGCTGGAATTAGATGGCTCGAATGCTGGCGTCTGCAGCGAATTGCTGGTCATGGTCCGGTTTTTCGGTGAAAGCTCGGGTAAATTGAGTAGGTCGAATGCAGGCGCCTGTACCGAGTCGCCAACTGTAGCCTTATTCTTCTTGAACGTGTCGATAATATTTATCATGGCAGCACATCTTCGACGACTGTGGAACTGAACTGCGAAGAAATGCGGCTCCGCATGGTCTCTGGCATCATTCACGGGGCCCCACTGCAGGCTTTTGCGGTCACTACTCATCTTAAAACTCATTCCCTTGTTAAAGGCCTGATTAAGGTAGACTTTCGGATGCATCGTGTTCTCTACCATGACAAACCGCATTTTATTTGGACTCCCGCAAATCGCAAAGGTACCTTTCGCCACCTCACACCACTGACGCTCAGTGAAGCAGCAAAGCGTCACCCGAGCTTTGCTAAAGATTTGTTCAGTCTTCTCGACGTTCTCAGACACTAAGGTATTTTCGGTCCTCTGCGAATTCCGAGCTGGAGTCTCTTCGGAGTAGCGCGTGTGCTGTTTTCGGTGAACATTGCCGGGGTTCGATGTGGAATTACTGGCGTTATACGACACTGCCGTGAGCCGTGCCGTATGTGCGGAACTGGATTCCTCTGGCAGAGTTTCTTGTTTGGCTTCCGGGCTCTGTTTTGTTCTCGTCCTGGCTCTTTTAGTTGTTTTAAACGCCTCAACGGATGAAGGGGCAAGTCCGGGACCGTCAGAGGGCTCTAAAGCGGTGTGCGCCAAGTTATTCACCGGCCCTCCACTTGACAGAGCTGTTTTTTGTGCTTGGCCAGACAACGATAGGGTCCCAACGGTGCAAGCCGAATTCTCGATCTTAGTCGCGACGTTTCGTGAAATCTTCCGGCGCACATTACTCTTCCGAGCTGAATTCTGCGTACTACCGGCAGACGCTGAGCTTTCATCGCTACAAGCTGGGTCATCAAAGTCGTTCAAGCTGGCATTTATTGAAGCACTCACGCCTTTCTGCAGATGTATTTTCTGAGTCTGGTAGGCAGATGACGAGCGTTCGTCCTCTTGCTCCGGAACAGGGGTCGCTTTGGAATGCGGACTAGCGGTAGGCAGCACATTTGTTAGGGTTCTTGCGCTCGTCTTCTGGGTCGGATAACTTCTGGGAAAAAGCGAAAAAACGTCATTTGTAGCGGCCCTAGTCTTCACGGGGGGCGTTTTGCTCGTCTTTCCAATTGTGGGCCAGGGTTGACCGAAAACGCTCGCGTCGGAACGTACAGGAGAATCACCATGTGCCGGTGCGAATTCTGCCAGCGTTTTCTCACGCTCTGTGTCGTAACTAAGATTCGTTTGCCCAAACTCGCTAGATGATGATGAACAGTTGAAGGCGCGAGTAGAAACACAAAACGGTCTTTGACGAAGATTGCAAGGATGTCTATCTCGGATATATATTCTGGGTTCGGCATATGCCCTGTGCATTGGCCTTGGCGCTTGTTGTGCTGTGAATAGTGTTTCTGGCGCTCTTAAAGGCCCAGCGGCTTCTACCTGCAATTCTCGAGACTCTTCGTTAGGCCGCATAAGGCTAGAGCCTTCGACGCCTGACGGCTCCTCTGACATCACCTGCCACGACAAATCACGTTTGCAAAACGCGGCCGCTGCGGCCGTGTTATCGTAGTTGCTACTCAGAGGTAAGACTCTGCGTTCGTCTGAAGTTCTGGTCTGCAACGAGCTCCTTTCGTCGGTGTTCCCTTGTGCGTCGGGCCGGCGAGGGGCCCAATCCAAACTAGGCAAGAACGGTAAAAGGCAACGTGCTGGTTGCTTGTCGACGATTCTCGTGTTGCTGTCGGCGAGAATTCGGACCAGTTCTTGCGCATTCAGTTGTGCGAAGTGCATCGCGTAGCTGAAGTTGTCCTCAACGGTCCAACAAAGCAAGGAGCTGTTTTCGCTTAGTTGGTGCACATGTGAAGACATCTCAGAGTTAATTATCTGGAATTAGAACAAAATCAGAAATGCGGTGCAATTCGTTGCTTGTAGCGATCACAAGTCAGAAACAGGAATGGCTTGTGATGTCAAGCCATTCGTTTGGGATGCTTAAATAATTCTCCCAAGAAGTAAAATGTCACATTTGGTGGTCCATACAAAGGTGTATGTGATTTTAAAGGTACCAATCGACTACTATGGAATTGAAATAATTAATTGTGCATGTAAGCACGTCCCGAGCACAGCAGTGTTCCGTAAGCGTCGTAGGCCAATACCGAACCGGATCTCCCTCCACGGTGCAGCATAATGCAGCAGTATAATCGCACTGATATTTAACCAAAGCTAAAATCATAAGACCGGTTTTGTGAATCAAACAGCATTCACATACTGAAAAGTGAAGACTGATGGCGAACGATGGGCCTACCTGTTTTCCGAACGCTCGACCGCCTCTGTTGCCATAGTGCACTTTAATCTCGATCTGGTGTTGCATATTGGCGGCTTTAGCGACGGTAATGAGACAACCGTGGCCGACGGCGCAACAACTGGACTCGGTTTCGTGTTTCCTGTACAAGATGCCTTCATCGCAGAACCTCATCGACCCCCGGATCGGCTCCAAGGACTTCTCCGACGATGACGTTTGACCGGAGGTCTGAGCTTCGGTCTTCTCCAGTGCCGCACCCTTGAAGGCGCCCTCCTCGCTGCGCATGGGCACCCGCTGGTTGACTTTCGGCTTGCTGGCATCGAATGTCCTACCACGATGGGCGTCCCACGGTGCCACCGTCGTTTGAGTCGAAATTGATGCGGTTTGGGGTGCGTCGACCTCAACGGAGGGAAATTTGTTGACGACTGCGGCCGACTGTTTCGTCACTCTGTCTTCGAACATTTGAACCCGCGTGTCAAGGCCGACCACCATTTGAGCTACATTATTTATGGCCTTCATCAGGTAGAATGTGTGGCTTTGCAAGGTCTCTTGCATTGCTTGGCGCTGGAGAAGAGAAACGCGATAACGTGCCGGTGTGTAATAATTTTATTTATGTGCTTTTTTATTGTTTTACAAACAGTCGGTCTGCAATAGACTGTCGGTATTTTGTACTGATTAGCTGTGTATATGCATATTTAGAAATTTTATCCTACACATCCTACGTTCAAGCTCTATGGGGACTGAATTTCTACCGCATACCAGTCAGTTTGGCTAGACCACTACCGTAAGTTGCTCTAACTACGAGTTTGACGAACAATCGAAAAACTTACCAGTAAATCAGGACAATCACATGGATGTTTTTTCCGCGCTGTCATGTTTTCTTACGGATGAGCGGCAATCATATGTATGGACGGGTTATTGAGGGATTACTTGTACGTGCTGCTGTTACTACTGCAGAAATAGAATGTGTAGATTCCGTGCTGTGAAAAGATACATAGGTGTATTTCCATCCTTTGACGGCCCTCGTTCAACTTTTATCTAGTTGGCTCAATGGTTCTAGTAGATTTAACAGCGTGACGTGACATCGACTAGAACCTGATCATTTGGAGCATTTTTATGGCGAATAAGTGTCGTCTTTCTTCTGCAAATGAAAACCTCGAGCAAAAAATCCTCGGCAGCAATTAAAGTGTCACAGTTTCTACACAGACGATCGCACTTAAAAACCATCAAAGGATTTGGATAACAAGTGGTCGTAAGGTGGGATCACGGTGGAACGTTGTGAGTGTATGCACAAAATTGGCAACTAACGAAATATGATTTTTAAATAATCTTTTTTTCTTTAATGAAAAGACAACAACTAATACTATTGTTGTTAAATTGATTTTAGCCTCGTTTACTAATTGCTTCTGGCAAACTAATCATGTACATTCAAATTACATAGATTTGAATTTCTGTCTACTAGCATGTGGTGTCCTCACAAGACATGTTCAACTGTAACACTAACACAATGACTAATAATAATGACAGAAATAGATATGCGTTTAGAGTGAAATGTAACAACTGTCTTTTTGGTACCTGATTAAAAACGTATCCAATGCGATCTCTAACAAGCTAACTGCAATTATTTACTGAACTAACAGTTCCCTGTGAAGCAGACGATATTTATTTTATGAGTAAGCACGCCCGATGCATTTGTGAATGGACCCCAAGCGCCGTGCCATGTTGAAAACAGGAATACGCCTTGAGACGATATCTAGCGTCTCAAATGTAGCGGATGCAAGTGAACATGCACATACGTATAACGATATGCGGACGTGCTTGTGAACAATTGTGCTCGCGCCGTATATTCACGCACTCACATAAGTGTGTTTGCAAAAACCAATTGTGCTTGTGCACGATCTATCATACAGCTGCCAATGTGTGCCAACCGTAAAACTACCTCGAGTGTGGCTAACATAACCTAATATCGAGAGGAGGCGTACGACGTCGGAGAACCCTACGTCATCGCGGACTTTGTCAGGTTTGTCTCCATAGTGTGCTGTCACTTGCCATTGGCGTTTGATTCGCTGATGTATGGCATCAACATTTCAGGCGTTAACGCCAGAGCGATGGCGTTCCTATAAGATTTAGTTCTTATGGTGACGCCACTAGATGCAACACTTTCATACTCCAAATATTTTTCGGCCTATCAGCCAACATGTAACATCAACGGTAGCGTCTTTTGCATTGATTCGTAAGACAGATCACCCCATAAATGTAAATGTGTAACGGCGGAAATTGAACCCGTATTTTCACCTCCGTGTTTCCGGTCGCAAATCGCACGCCAATGCACCTGCTAGAAGCTACTGCCAGAAGCTACTGAGTTCAACGTATTCTCACGCTACAGTTCATATTAAGGCGACCGGAGAAGACACGTGTATGAAGGAGTCCACGCCGATCCACACCGTTGCACATTTACATTTGTGGGGTGACCCATCTTAAAAAGTAGTGCAAGGGTGTTACTGAACGACGCGAGTACTGGCTGAGGGTCAGCTCCCAGGAAGAAGAACAAAGCCTTTTTGTGTGGGGAGACCACCTGGCTAACTATATAACACAGTGGCCACTGATAGTCACTGATGGCAAGAAACACGTTCAACGAGGCACAACTGTAAATCATAGGGATTCATCAGTTTGCCAATTCGAGCTGAAGTCAGTGTTCGTTGGCGAACGGTGGAACCGATGTTGAGAGTCGTCACGACTAAAGATTACCAATCATTCTCCTCAGGAGCTTTTAGGAAAGCTATCACGAACCCCATTTCACCTAAGTAACCTATCGGAAACTGCTCTTGAATCCGATATTTCATTTCCGCTACCCCCGTTGGACAAACAGTAGAGTGTGAAAGTAATATCGGCGTGGTTTATTTGTTCGCTGGGGTCTGCAATTGGCTGATCGCCATTTTCCTTCGTGAAATGGTCTCTAGCTAAAACAAGGCTGCGAATAATTTCCTGTTCCGTAGCAATGCTAACAGGATGTAGTTTGACTAAATGATGACGTTCTAAATTTAACTATATTGGTGTTGTTGTTCGGTTAATACAGAAGAACGTTTGTTGGCAAATAATAGAAAGTATTAAGAATCATAGAATAATTATAACAATGTTAATATATTATTTTAAGAAATGACAACAATTTTAATGGATTAGTATAAAATTTTGTTTCTACTAAATTAATCATTTATTAATCTATCGTTATCAATAACTATTTCATAAAGGAGGTGGCCTGTCAATTATGGATGAACTATTTCTAATTGTAATGAATGTCTATTGGTATATAATTGTTATATGATCTATACATAATTGCATGACGCTCAACGAATGCTATAAAGTCGAGTTTCTAATCGCAGCAATTATCAGCTGAATATCGCTCCTTGAGCCCAATGGGTCAAGTTTTCAAGGTCGCGAGTCTGAATATTTAATGAATAAGGCATGCCATACAGACAAAGGGGAAGTCAAATGACAGGTCGATTACACTAAAGTATAGAAGGAGTATTGTTATATAGAATGCACGGCACTGTTTAATCGTACGTGTCAGGTAGGTCGGTGGCATAACTAACCGGGTAATGGATATTTTGTCCGGTAGCAGCCCAGTAGGGCCCTTTCCGTGAGTAGATTCCCCTTACCGCTAGACGCTATCCGGCTAGATATGATAGCGTTCTGTTCCTCCTCTCACCTACGCTTATCGACACAACAAGAACTGCCTGATGGATGCCGTCATTGCTATCCTAAATTGACAACGGAACACGGGTTAATTTGTTGTTGACGGAAGTGCACAGACCTCGATGTTCAGTGATGACATGGATTGCCCATTGCCGTTGCCATGCGTTTGTTTGCCGACCTGTCAGGCCTGGGTGCGGCGCGTCTGCTTCGAAGAAAGGTCTATTAAAGCCTGTCAGTGGTGATATTCGAATTCTGCGGGGCAGAAAATTCTGTTTGATGGTTCTGTCAGGATGTTACTCGGGCAGCGACGTTCGCACACTCCCCACTTGTACTGCACACATCGATTGTTGCTCGGTTCGCGACAGTGCATGCGTCTAATTAGGTGAAAAGCCGTATTGCAATTTGATGTTGCTAACTGTACCGTCCATGCGACGGAAGTTATGGATCAGATGGATAGCTGCAGTAACACCAACACTGACTTGTTAACTTGTTGTTGGCGAGGTCAATTTTCTCTCATGTATAGTCACGGTTGTATAAGTGCATCAGAAGTTGAATATAACAGAATTTACTAAATATCCAATTTTGCCAACTTCCATATGTAAGTGATGCAACAAAGAAAATAGATTCTCTTGTGTACTCTTTACCAAAACGCGGTCGACTAGATAGCTTGCCTGTAGGCAATCATGTTTCTCTAGTCCACAGCGTATTAGAAATTCAAATTGTCACTGTCGCTCGTCACGTAGTTTACATTATTCGGCTATTCATCATATATCGATTGGGGCCGTTAATGCTCGATTGTTGCCACCACTTGACGTGTTACCTGCGTTCAAAGATTTCTGTTCTGTTTACCTGAGCATCTCTCAGTAACGTGAACTCAAGCGTTAAAAAAAGAGGAATGCAATCTAGCATCGAAAAGGGAATACAATTGAATCAAACAACTTCGTAACTCCGTCTGCATTGATGCATATGTAGGTAAACGCCTGTTACTCATGAGACGTGAGTATGCCACCGGCCGCATACGTATGTACAAGGCTATGAAAAATATGGTGTCTATAATTTATGGAATCTGTTCAGAAGAGGGGAGGTACCGCCTTGAAGGCAATATCTCATGTTTAGGCCACGCAAATCCCAGTCCATTTTCCAACGCATTAGAACATTGCCAAGTTGGCCAAAAAAAGCAAATTTTCGAGCGTTTGGAATTTTGGCACGACAGGCACTTGCAAGCACGACCAGGTTAGGATGAGTAAGACTTGCCGCGACATTTGCTGAGACCGGTATTAATAATCCTCCATTTGTTTTGTACTTGCATGCCATTATGTAGAAATAAAAGCTAAATAGCTCGGCAGGTCATCGACGGACTGGTACATACGGCTCTCAAAATGGTCCATAGCTCTTTGGCATTATAAATGAAACATACACGAGGCTCGTAAAATATTAAGTATGCCCTGTCCGTTTGAAGTTTGCCATTGACTAACAGACAACGGGCGATTCCTCTGGCGAGGGGGTCAATCGCAGTCATAACACTTCTGTGCGGGCCTGATGAGACCTCGAAAGGGAGTTTGAGCTGAACCAATCGAAGAAGTTAACGTGGGCCGTAACGTGCAATAAGTAAGGCTCGCTACGAACTCCATTTTTTCTACGCAATGGCGTTCCGTTTACGGTCAAAACTTTCGGCAGGCCACAGAGAATCAATATTGCGATGATGAAGCGGCGACTAACGTGCTTTGCTGAGAAAGGTTTCAATAAATTTCTAGGTACAGGGCCACTAAGTTCGGCATTAATCTGACGGAAACGAATTCCTTATGCACACATTTTTGTAGCCTGCATTGGCAATCGTATTGATTCCATTTGGGGCACACACGTAGCTCTGACCCACTTATTTGCGATTTTGCTACACAAATCAATGGCTTCTACGCAAAAGTTGACCTTCCAGCTGCCTCTGGCGTCTAATGAGCGTGGTAAACGTCACCTTTTTCGGCCGCGCTAAACACGAACGGATACGATTTGTCCATCACCAGAAAGCGAAAGCTTCTCAGCCAAAGACGCCGCGCGTCCATCAGATCTCCTTGTCATTTGTTTCTTTCTTCTTTTTTTCTCGTAAGGTTTCGGTAATGCTTGATGCACATGTACGCAGATGCGACCTAGTTCTAAGATCTGATAATACCTAGTTACTTGTTGACTCATTGCGGCATAGCGACACTTGTGATCTCGGCCTGTCTGATACTACCTGATACCGCTTGGTTAGACGCCGTTACCAGCACCCTCGAAATCCGGCGGATCGAAGCAGTTGGTGAGACTTGAGGAGGTCACTTATACCGCCTATATCGCGTATCGGAGAGATCTTTGCACGAAGATGGATGAAGCATTCTAATCGCCTGTCGTATGCTTTGCCGGGTCCCTCGGCCCGATACGACGCCGGCTCGTCACAGCGAACGGTTATCGGACCCCCACGGATACTGCTTGACTGTACAGGGGAAGGCGCAGCAATTGGGATCGCCGAGCAGGGGGCATCGGTAATGCCCGTGAAGTGTAGTCACTGTAGTGGTAATGCCCGCTCTGGAGAAAAATACAAGCAAAGGAGGGAATGGCGTTTGCATGAACATGATCCATCAATTGAAGGACATCTACGCGAGTTCGGTAGGCACAGTGATTGTCTTTCGGTGGCAACATGCCGGACGAAGTACATGATAGAATATTGTTCTCCCAATAGTTCGTAGCGGCGGAAGCAGCAGTCACTTATATTCGGTAGCGTGTTGAAATTGTGTTGCTATCTGGAGAGGATTCGGTCTCCTTGGCGTCTTGATGTGTGTATTGAACGGCGTTGATGAGGACATGATGAGGACTTATAATTTAGAACCAGAAAATCTAATTTCTATATTGCTTAGAAGGATATGTAATCACATGCTATGCAGCTGTATCTAAATTACTTTTAGCACGCTTTGCGAACCTAACACTTGCGCACGAGTGGTCTGTTCCCTTATATACTTAGCTATTGACCCGTGAATCTTTCCCAGCTTGAAAAGCGAATATAAATGATAGATAAAATGGCAACGTATCAAAAGTTAAAGCTGGAAATTAGACATGCAGTTAAATTCCTTTGGCGTGTAGGAACATACACTTTACGGCTGTCTGATATTGCTATGCAAAGCTGTCAGGTATCTATATCGTATACAGGGAACGTATTTATGGCTATTAGAGGAGCTAATATTAGAGCATGCAGACGACTAGTCTGCATTCTCTGCTATTCCACCGCCGAAAGTCTTTGAACACATTGTTCGGTAAAGGCAAGTTAGAAAGGAGCTGCAGTAGGAGACGACTGGAAGCGATTGTATAAATATTAAGGCAAAGACGCGCGTAAAGCATATACGATAGTTTATTTTTCTTCGTACCGCAACCCCTGTTTGCATCGATTCGGTAGCAAAGTTACCGTAAAGCATAATAGGAACAAGCCTATAATTGGCAAACAACTAACGGTACTAAACAATCAAGTGGTGCATTCATACGCGTAGGCTAAGTAGTTATTTTTTTCATACATACACAAGCCATACGTGGGCGGAGTTTTTAACGTATATAAGTCTCTTCTGCATATCGGCTTTATTGATGACTCTTTTTTGTTAGTTCATCTAGTACTACCCCTTTCACAAGGCATTCCGAATCACCCACAGCACGGCGGCTGGCTGATGCAGCTGGTCTTCAGCGTGTTGCCGTTCGAGAAAGTAATGATCATTTCGACGGAACGGGCTTTGACGTTGACTGCATGATAGGGTAGTGGCGCAACGACAGCACCAACTGGTTTCGCCGATAAAGCGAGTAGATCCTGTGAATTCTTCGAGCAGGTGCGATGTTCTTGTGGCGTTGGCGATAAATGCGGAAGGTCGTTCCAACGGAGGGCAACCGCAACAGGCGGGCGGACAGGCAAAGCGTTTGCATACGTGGAAAAAATCCGAGACGCGCTGGCGAACCGAGGGGGCTTGAGCGCTCGGTCTATTCAACACAGGAAGCCCGTTTCGCTAAGCGTCATTGATGTCGAGGATTAATGCGACGGCGGTCTGGTCGCTACCATCGGAAGTTAGTGTGTGAATGGGAACACGGCGTCGGTTTTTTACCCGTTTAACGGCATATATCGCCTGCTTTTTAAAGGGAAGAAACCGGGCTTGGTCAAACTTGTATTAGTTTCATAGCCTCGAAGCGACGCCTCGTTTAAACGAAGAAAGACTTTAAACGGCCATGAGCTGATCATGTCCCTTATCTCTTAATCGTCGACAGGAATCGTTCCGAAAGTGAATTACATCTAGAACGAACGTTGATAGTGAAGTTGGCTATATAATAAATATACAGTCCAAATCTTGTCTTTGTCAGATTAGGGTTTTACATATACGCATCCATTCTTTAAAGCCTTATAAGATTCTAAGGCACGATAATATGCAGAGCAACAGCTTTCCTAAGAGTTATGTTAACGATCTGTCACAATAACATCGAACTCCCTCGAAAAGCCGTCAGTTCCGTTAGGTCTTCAAACCCCATGAAAAGATGGTTCATTTCCCATTTAAATCGTAGAGCGCGAAAGTACCTATCGAGACCTATCGGTTATCCGAAAATCCTTTATCCAATCAGTAACGCAGCTGGCATTACTTTATGACGTAGGTCTGGGAACAGTCTTCTTTCCTGTCACCAACTGCGCCACTCCAAGGTATATACGCTTTGGGCTCATTTGTCCCTTCGAAAGATATCTAATACTTATAAATATTTGAACTTGTATTTCAAATTTCACTAAACATCTAGAGGAATCCGGACAGTTTCCTACCGAGTGAATGGCGAAATTGTTCATAATATACATATTTCATTACGTGTTCTTTATTATAATAGTTATCAAAACGAGGATTCATTTATAATTTGATACGCAGTCATGTTTAGTCCCTCGGCTTTTTTTCTTTTCTTTATGCCTTTTCAACACAGGAATATGCTTGAAAGTTTACTCTTTCACCACAAAGCATCTTAGGAGACTTGATATGCGCTGGTTTGAGCGTTGTACCCAGCTAGATACGTCCAAGTGATGGGTGTGAATCTACAGCTCGTTACAATCTCCTCCGAATTCGCTGAATAGCTTGGCCGACAGTACTCTGCCAATGCAAAGCATTTCCGATGTTTGACCTTTTCATACTGATAAAGCGCAATGTAGAACGCAGAATGCCCTGCATACATGGGCGCTAGAGCATGTAGCAATTGTAACGGCTGAATAGCGAACGAGACATGATAAGAAGTGCGGCGTTTTCACACCTTTTGATTGATGACAATGTTTGACCTTTTTAGCGTCGCCATTCTCTGCACCGATATAACGAATTCGGTGTGCTTCGCTAGCGAGCGGTTTTTCTAACAATCTTGCGTCCTTCTTGGCCCCCGATTGGGTCCTAGGGAACAAGATCGTTCGAAAAGAGTTGCACTTTGACGCTGAATAGTGCTTCACTTGAGAGAAAAATGAATGCATTTTTTGTACCAGATTGGAGAACTTGCATCCTGTTCTTCAACGGCACAAAATTAAAGATAAGGGGCTCTGAACATAAGTGCGTTAGAAAAAACTGCTTGTTTCATTAATATCTCTCTTTATACATGTGTTTGTATTGCGTGTATATATGCGTATTTTCGCATTACGTTTAGGTAGGTCTATATGATTACTGTAAAATGAGATACAATTAGATATGTGGATGACAAAGGCATTTTTTCTACAAAAATTATGCGAATTTTTTACGCAAAAGACCATTGATTAGAATTTACATAGATTTACAACAACTTCTCTTTGAACTACGTGACATAGGGTTCGAGTTTAATTCGGATATGCAGTTTCTATCCATCAATAGGAATTACCTATGTTCTTTGTCGAAAGGAAAATGTCGTGTCGATCACATCTTATAGCCTGTATAACTGATGCCAAAGATGCCTTTGTACCAACTCAACCTCGTATACCAAGTATAACCACTCTATAAATAAGAACAAAACCGTAGCATATCCTGGAAAGGTTGTGTGTGATACTGTTTAGCACATGATCAGGCAGCAATCTGGAACCGCCCTAAAAATTGCGGCTAAAAAATTTCATTAGAATTGAAGTGCGCAAAGATATAGCCCAATCCTTATGGAATTTTTGAACGAAGCGTTTCTTGTAAGCATTCAAGTTTTAGTGCTGATATTTGTTTAATAGATTTGCCAGCTAAAGTAGAGCTCATGCTGTAATAGGGAAGCTGGATCTCAGTGGTTGTATTGAATAGTTGGAGGATAGGCTGTACATAAAGTCAATGGCGTTATTGACAACTAAGGTTTACTTTGTTCGGGAGATTTCCTTCGGTTTCCATCCAATTTTTGTCCGATTAGCAGGGTTATTGTTGGACTACATTGAACTGCATTGACATTTTCTGGCAATTTAATTTAGGCCAGCACAGACAGTGAATTCCATAACACGACATATGATGACCTTCTACGATAACCGCTCCTCATGATACCTCATATAAGGAGAATACGTTTGGTGGGCGCAGACGTGCCCACGGTGTCTCGCAAGACACAGCGTAAATCAATATCAACGGATATGGCCGTCAAAAAACAAAAGACTTTTCGCTCCTGCCAATCGACACGACATGCAGGTGCTTGGAAATTCAGGAATGCGCTTAACTTCTTATGGTGTCCCTGTTGCCATAATTAGGTTCCTGTTGCTGCAAGCTTGTTGTTAAATAGGCGGTTGACGAGAGAAGATGATGCCTGAAAATACGCTGGGCCTAGGAACCCAACGTGGCGTTTTGGCGACGCGTACCCTTCACGTCTGTAAATATATATTAGGCGCCATTTTTAGTGAAACTCGCCAATCATATTCCACCGTCACCGGTTGGCAGGGATGAAACAATTCGACCTATTTACCAACTGTGGTCCCTGGTTCAAATCAGCGGCAACAGTAACGGTGAGGAATGTGATTGCCATGTCGGCCTTCAACTGTCTCAAGAGAGAACATGGTGTGTACCCTATATGGGAGAAAGAGAAAGGTAAAAGGAAGTGGGGGAAAGGCCACGGTTGTGATTTGCCCCTGTTTCTTCTACCCCTCTGTGGCTATCACTCATCTAGCCGCTGCTCCACTTGGCATGATTTTTGCACAGTGTTTTTCCTCAGCGTTCGGCAATACACGTCTTTGGATACACGTCTGACGCCTGTAACCTCCGAGATACGTAATCAACGGCAAACGGAGGACAACGGACACCCCCTTCTCTTTAATCACTTGCGTGTGTGTGTGTGCTTGCGATCACAGATGTCAAATATGAATTGACAGTTATCAATATCTTGAGTTTCTGAAGAAAGTCATGGGTACGTAGCGAAGGCATTTGACGGCAACTCAAGACCTTTTCAAAACCAACTGAAAACCTACGTCAAAACTCGATGAATCGAAAGAAGCCCTGTGTTAAAGTAGTTGACTTCGAGTTCCCCTATTCTCCCCTAGTCTCCAATTTAACCCCTGTGATGTACTTTGTTTCCATGCACCAAAGCATCTAGTTACACAAGCTTCAATTTGCCTAGACGAAACAGTCGACAACGAAGTTAGAGTGGCAACGCAAACAATGCCCTTAAAACCGTACAAAAGCTTCCAGAGTGCTGGCTTCGCTGCGTGTGTAGTGGACGAGAGTACCTCTAAGGCTTGTACCAAATCATTGTGATAGCTTATATAATTCAGAGGCGATAGTAGCTCAAAGGCCGGTCAATTTCATCAAATCAACTCGTTCGATTATTTTGTAGCGTAGCACAACTCTGACAAATAAAAAAGCACAACTTTGACAAATAAAAAAAACCTCTTTACGTTAAGAGACCATTTTCATTATTAATCGTATTTTTATACATATGAGCGGCTATTTTTTAAAATTGTTAGAATCAACTATTTTACATAATATATATGACGCTGTATGCTTCGATGGCGGGTTTGAAGTTGTCAACTGCTTGTACATACTTTTCCTTCGAAGGTCTGTCGGTTCTCTATTGCAGAAAACCGCTTTACGTGCTCTGATGGAATTTTATACGGGTCAAAAAGCTTGACGATGCTTGATGATCGACGACGCTGCTTTCCAACGAACTAAGGCAGGGCGCCACACCTGTAAGTGTGGAAAGGGAATGCGTACGAATCCTAAGAGTTCTGCCGTTGAACGAAAGACTATAAAATCCTATACTCCATTCTAAATAGTTAGTAAATAATGCCGTGGTATTTTATTATGAAAATATTTTGTGTCTAGTTATTTCGAGTATGGGAACGTCACTGCCGTTCCTATGTTATTTGATGCTACACGGTTGAATCGAAATAGGATACATTTACACAGCGGCTATCATTCTCCGCGCAAGTTTTCGCATGAATCCATAATCTTGAATAAAGCGAAACTAATATGAGTATTGATTACCATTTTTTAGACTTTACTTTTCTGTTAAGCTGATATCATAGAGTTTTGTTTAGCTTAGATATAATCTATGTCGATTAGAAATGTGTTGAAAATCAATGCTGTTATGTAACATGGACACGAATGTATCTAAAACAGTTTAGACGTTTCTTTTTATTTGAATAGGACCCGGACATATTTATTTTTTGCAGACAACAAATCGAGGTTTATGAAACTACGATTTTTCTACACTTAAGCACTTTTTAAAAAGATAACGTGGTGATCAAGGTATCGAATGTAGAACGGCGTCTTATAACATGTCGTGACAGGAAAACTACCGATATAATAAAGAAGAAAAAGTGCAATTTTAAAAGCACAGTGCGATTATAAAGATATACAGAAACTCTCAATCATCGTAACATTACTAAACCGCCTGAGCTAAAATGCGCAGCAAGCAACCTATCGACATTCGAATTAGACCTATTAGTTATTGATGTCGCGCGGAATTTTTCAATGTGTTGAATGGATGTGTTGCCTTAAATCACCAAAGAAATTAAAACAAGGCGGCTGGACTATTTAATAGTAAATGGGTTAAAAAGGTCCGTTACAAGGCCGTCATTCTCACTCTGGTTGTGACAAAGAAGCAAAATGTTTATAGGAATATTATTTTTCACCAAGTTGAAGGCAAATACGGCCACTTGCATAACGTGAATAGCAAACATGTCAGTAGATGAACTCCTGCGGCTTCTGCTTACTACAACCCGAAAGGGTCGTTTTAGGTGACTTCGACTTTGTAAAATACTCCCTTATACCATGGAGCCCAGATTGTGATGTCGTAGCACACCATCAGAACAAGCAACACCTTACAGGCCAACGACATATCTTTAAAGCCCAAGTAGCAGCGTAACATGTGGACGGAAGGGTGTTAAGGTGGTCCTGCCAATTCATGTCCCCCGACAGGTAGACTAAGGCGTTTGATTAAAGGAGAAATGTGCAACACAACCCTCACACGTTTGATCGTTGGACGTAGAACACACGTTTAAGGAGGCACGAAGAACAGGCTTTTCGCTGTTCGCTTTTCGCGCTGAAGTCAAGCCGCTTTTTCGACCGCTTTTTCAAGTGACGCTGTAGGGCAGAAACGAGTGTAATACTACATGCACGCATAAGGTATAACACAATGTGTTCTTAAAAACTACATATAGAAGAATATTCGCATTGAAACTAATTGAAACCGACACCAACTATATTTCAAATCGGATCCAATCGCGTTACCTTTGCAAAAAATTAAAGAAAAGTCTTAACTTCGCTAACTAGCCGATTTCTAATACCCGAGTAATCGGCGCTGAGCTCTAAACTTTGATATCAAAGTAGTTTTTATCCGCCGACCGAAAAGTTCGCTAATGTGACGATGTTCATAAAAGGGCAATACGTCTCTGTTTTCTTCTATGTCTGTAAAGAGGCATTACCTTGAAAAAATACCGTTGTTTTTCATTTCTGATCATTTTATGAAACTATGCAGCTTGAAAGTTGTCTTGACTTGATTCGCCCATTCGATTTGCTGCACGTTTATCACCCATGCCATTCGCAAATGCAGTTAGTTCCATTCTGCGTATGTACTACCTTATCCACCTCTGCTCCTCACATCAGAGGGAAAAGAACGCCCTTTAATTAATTTCAACGAATTGTGACAAAAACGTTCCCACCACATGGGCGGATGTATTATCCCAGCGTCAGGCAGCATGAGCACTTGGCTGCATTTGAATGTCACGCTTGCCATCAACATGCCGTACGAATATATGGACTTAGCAGACGCCGCGTGGGATGCATGCAACTTCGCGTTCGAGGTCACGCACACAATGTATGCGCAAATTTCATTTTGCCGACAACTTAATTGAGCCGTCTCAAATTGCACGGTTAACAAAAGCGAACGTTCAGCCTACCCATGATGCCACCTGCTCATGGACGCCAATGGACGTCGCTTTGAGCACATTATAGCTGCGATAGGGCATGGAGTAAAGTTGCAGAAGTCTTTGGATGCCGTTGACGTGAACCTCTGGAACGTCCTTTCGCTACGTTGGAGTTGAGGACGCACTTTGCGCTCGGGGAAAGAGAATGCAAGAAGTAACTCGAAGATCCTGCCGACCTGTGATTTTGCTCGCCGGCATTTGCAGCAATATGACAGCTCGATGTACGTATGCGAAGCACACGGAACATCGAAAATCAGAGTTCTCGGTTTTGGTAGATCCGAGTCGGCGGTATCTATTTTAGAAGTGAAATAAATACTGAAATAAATATGGAAATTCGACATAATTTGTAGACTACATTACTAAAATTGATGTTAACATCTAGTAGCTGCAATGCTTGAGTTGCGCATTCAAATTTTGGAGATTTCCTAAACATTGTTTTCCTAATACACTTCGGTGAGCGTGATTTCGTTTAGACTTCATCGAACTACAGAGTTCGACTGTATGATTGATCTTTTAAGTTCTTTCGGAAGTCAACTATACGAACTAGCGTGTGTTTTCTAACCACAGAATGTTTTCAGGATCAAGTGGCACTTTTTGGTTTGCCGTTGAAGTGACATGAATGTGGCTTAGTCTGTTTTCTATTTCCGTTGATTGCGTATACCCTGCTGAACGCTTTTTGTAATTGTGGTTACCTTGAGGTAACACGAGAAGCAAGTTCAAGCGTAAGTCGGGGAGAAACACGCATGTGGCATTGGCGTCGAATATTCACTCGTGACGATCGTTCAGTTCCTTTTTGGCTATTGTTTTTGCCTTTGCATTGCACGTGCATTTCTGTTGAAGAGCTTAACAACAGCCGTTTGACAGACGAGGCCTAGACTTCATTTTCTACGGCCAATTAAAGCAATAGCTGAATGCAACCGTTAGACGTGTAACACATTCGTACCTTGTAGACTGTTTTCTTTTGCTAATTACTCACGCATGCGTTTGCGTCAAACGAACGAAGCGCGGTTCGACAAGAGCCCCTGTCCCCTGCGCGTTCTAAACATCCCCTAGAATCGTGCTTTATAATCCAGATAGCGAAGCCTGTTCGTCTGAGAACAAGAATTCAGACATCTTTCGTCTTGTGGCGCCACAGAGAGCGACATACTTGCGCTATGTGGGCTTTGCAAATACATCGGAAACAAAAGCAAAACATAAGCACACCTTTTCATCCGCGCGTTAGTGGTTGTATTGGAGAAGGGGATTGATTGGTAATAGGCCACTGGCAAAATACGTCTGTTTCAGAGGTGCCAAGGTTAAAATCATTGAGAACAGAGCCTTCTGTCTGTAACGGTTTATCGACCGGATAACGCCTCAGCATTGTTACCTTTGAACGTGTTTGTGTTCGATGTGCGAGCTAAACAAATAGTGGCACCAGACGGACGAAATCCTCAGAGAGAACACGTAATGAGTTCGTATAGTTTTTGTGGCACTCACGCGGATTTTGTGCTGCCTTGCACGCCATGCATTTCAAATTTTGTTTTCGGTAATTTAACAGCATGGTCATACACGAAATCGTGGTTGGACTCATTGCCTTCAAGTTGTCGTTCGGTGACACTGTCGAGTCACTGGGCCAGGGCCTTCCGTTCGATTGCCAGTACTACCTATGCAATATGAAGCTCTGAAATGCCTACCTTTTGTATTCTTCTGTGTGAACAGTGTGGTCCCAAATAGACCATCGGATCGCCAAGTTGCGATTAACCATCAAACTTTTCCTGTGAAGTTCACTTGAGTACGTTCTGTCTGCCAACCCTAGTAGCTGTTTCTCGGCCGCTAAAAGCAAGATTCTTATGACGCTATCAGCATGGACGGGTGAACTTAATGTTATAGGGTACGTTCCGCAATCGCTAATAGCAAGCGACTTTGCTAAGGAATGTGTTGGGGGGTAACCGAAGCCAACGTTGTAGGAGGACCTTCTCCGTATAGCCGCGACATGTTAACTAGATCTGCCTACCTATCGGCAGCAATGTTATTCCTTCCCTGCTAGTATGAACATCGGCTCGCGGCGTCAGAAGTTGAACGGACGCTTTTGTCATGTAGATTTCCGAAAAAAAATCCAGTTCAGTAAACGTTGCAGAAATTTACGCAGAACGGCTGATCTCGGCACAAACGCAGCTGAGACTCTCGTCGGCTTTCTCACCTAGAGCGACACTTCCTCGCCTTGAAGCCTGTTGGCCCTGGCTTCATAAGAAGCTTAGATGTTTTGTTCGGCTAGTGGATATCCAATTAGGTTGGTTTGTATCAACATAGAGTGGCGCACTTTGGACAAGCGGAGTCCACAGAAATTCTTGCCGTCACGACCTGATCAGCAATTTTAGATTTTGTAGATGGTGACGTAGTTTTGCTATCCCGATGGTAAAATATTGAATTTTCAGAGAAAAATTCATTAATTTATTAGAAATAAATCTTTAGAAAATCGGAGTACTCAATGGCTAACGGTGGTTAGCCAATAAAAATCACAGCTGTAAACCTCTACAAAGACTTACCGTTTGGATCACGCCTAATTATATATATATATATATATATATATATA
>MNPL01002986.1:0-17106 GCA_002081605.1 Tropilaelaps mercedesae
ATATATATATATATATATATATATATATATATAAGACGCTTTTCCAGCAGTGAGGATAGGCAGTCGATAGGCTAGAATATCTTAGAGCTCTCTAGTTTTTGCTGCGCTTACGACGTTACCGTCGACTGATGTGCTCAGAATCTGAATGAAACCGTGGTGCAATTTTTAAACATAACTGAATGACCTTCCTAAATATTGACATTTTTCATATTCGTGGTGATAGAATGTTATGATTCGCAAAATACCAACAGTATATTTACGTGAGACGCATATCACGACTGGAAATCAGAAAAATTTTGATGACTAGGCACCCCACCCCAACATACCATTAATACACAACCTGAAAAGTTCATAGATACACAATCTAACACGTTATGTCAGGACTCTCTTCTGCCTTTAGTTGAGGAGAGCTTGAATATAGTTGTGGAAAGTAGGAACGTCTCCAATGTGCTTTAATCAGTGAATAAATGGCCTAAATAAATTTGTATTTAGAAACAATTATTCCCAAACTTGCGCTGGGCCCGTTTCAATGTAAGCGTTCGATGGCACAAACTAATGAGGTAACCTTGCTTCTACAACTGCCGTTAGGACTGTGGCTCCAGCAGTGGGGTTTTATGCCATGGGACAAATGCAGCAAAGCCGGATACAGAACCGTTGCGCGGACTAACAGCGTATAGGCAGCATTCGGGCTGGAGTTCTTTAACTAAAAATGAACTGGAGGGCGGGAGATGGAAGCCGTCTCGGCCCAGGTAACTCTCCTAATGGGCCCACCAAGCCTTCGGTCGACAGTGGGAACGACTGAACTAATATTGGTGCAGAATCCTGGCTTACGAACTAATTATTTAACGCAACTACATAATTCTTTCAAACTAACCAAGCAGCCGCAATCCGAGGAGGCATTACGCAGCTTAGTCAAAGCGTCAGGCGGAAAATAAATTATTAACATTGGCCTATATTAAGGCTACTCGACTATATATTTTTAGGGTCGACTATCAGCCAACATTTGGTGGCCATGGTAGCGCTTTTCTCCTTACTTCGTAAGATGGACCCCATAAGTATAAATGTGCAGTACATTTACATAGTATTTTTTACATTTACATAACCCGTACGTAAATGTATGGGTAGAATATACGTGCACTTACGTGTGTCCTTCGGTTGCAAGGCGCGCCCGAATGCACCGAGCTACCGATCTCGACCGAAGCTACTCAACTACTTGGAAGAGGGAATGTGCTCTATTTTCTGCGACAAAGTTCGGTGTGGGAGAAGAAAGGCAACAGTAGCGTCTAGCGATAGCAGACGTTAGTAGTGTTAATCGAGATAAATGAATGGACGATTGGACTGTTAATTCCGCTGCGAACACAACAACGACAGTATTACGGCGCCCTTTGCTGGCGCAATATGTCAGCTATCTGATATTCGAATGTAACAGTAAGAAAATGTGAAATGCGCCTGTGGGAAATTTGAAATGAAGTTTCTTTGATGACCTAGAATTATCGACTGCCTAAAATATACATTTATAGTCAGGAACACAGCGATGTAGTTGAATTCGGCCTTCAGAATTTTTCAAAAACGATCCATAATCCTTGAAAATTGTTCTCACTATAATGCACATATTCTCTATGAATTTTAAATGTTTATCTAACTCGTCGCTTTCAGTGAAGTCTTTATTTTAGTTAAAGCTGTTCTTTGGCGCACAGAAAATCTGATGCGGAGAGGACTGTACTCTAGAGACAGTTTTTTATAAAAGGCCGTAGTATGCTCGTAGGCAGTTCGCAAAAATCGCTCGGTTCCAAGAAGAAAGCGTGATACTCAGTCTACCCCATCTAATCAAAAAAGCAAGGTAGAATGTT
Source organism: Tropilaelaps mercedesae (assembly GCA_002081605.1). Classification (NCBI taxonomy): domain Eukaryota; kingdom Metazoa; phylum Arthropoda; class Arachnida; order Mesostigmata; family Laelapidae; genus Tropilaelaps; species Tropilaelaps mercedesae. The sequence goes on from MNPL01002986.1 coordinate 1,851, forward strand.
TTCCTCTAAACACGGGTCTGTCGTTCTCTTCCTAGTCCTCTTAACTCGTTTCCTTCCCAATCTTCCCTGTTTCTCTTTATTTTTGCAGTGCCGCTCACTTTCGGATTATTATATCCATTGATTCGCAGATTTATTCACATACACCTTTAGTAATCAATTATTTAGAGGTCGTTAAATTTACAAATTAAAAATCAGGAACATCATGCACGTGACATGCACCAACCGTAAAGTAACTTGAAAGGAAGCGCGTAATAAAATACAAGGTTTTCAATTTAAAAGGAATCATCTTCAGACGTCTGAAGGCGAAAGGCTGTATCCAGACTTCACACACACGCACAAGTAAATACAAAATATACATTTATTTTTTGCTACTGACCTTGTCTATACACATACGGTGGTATCATCCGGCATGACAGCGTGAAGAGAAAGTCGTGTTGGTCAAAGCAAACAAGGAACATCTGCTCGCTGGCTGTTTTTGTCAGCAAGCATTCCACAGTTCTTTTGGACGAAGACTTTATGGAGGTAGGATCTGAGGTTAGCCAACTATCCAATCTATCAATTCGGCGGCAGCAGAAACCAGAAACAAAAGCTCAGTTGTAGGATCGCTTAAGTTCCGTACGGCCGTTTGGTCGTTGCCCTAGATCTCCATCATCTGTCATTTATTGTTTTTTAAACAAACAGACACCAGTCGCCCCAAAAGAACTAACTTCTTTTCATTTTGCCACCATTGCAACTGCCAAACCTCCTGGTTCCACCCGAGCTTTGGACCTCGTCTCTTAAAACAGACAGTCCTAGAGACGGACGAACAAGGCAGCTATTCCAATGACCATTTCATCTTCTTCGTTCTTCCCAGTTCTCTCTTTCCACCGTCTCAGAATTTACTTGCAAACTAGTGACTCTGTTTGCATGCTGTCTACGTAGACGATTCCGATGAAAGCCGCTGACTTTGTTGCTTTAAGTGTTCTACAATGCCTTCGGCCAATCGGGCATTCAATATGTGTTAGTCGACCGCTGAAGTAGTTGGCGTGCAAACTTTCTACCTCTATCATCTCTTTTCTTAAATATCTCGGCGAACTCCCACTTTCCGTAGTCATTTCTCGAAAAAATATTGAGACATTTGCATGAAGCCTTTCTTTCTATCACTTGTACAAAATATATAAATATTTACATATAAATGTATATCGTGCAATTTGAAATTGACGACGCCAAAACTGGCGTCGGTCGACAGGACGTTTTCTAAAAAAACATAAATTTTTTTGGCACAAATGAAAATATTTGGGGGAACAGTCTCAGCAAAGAAGATTCTGTGTCAAACCCAATGAAAATGTGTTACTCAGGCACACACTACGCTAGAAAGATCCAACCGGGCATTTTTTTTAAATATGATAAGTGTTTTCGGTGTAGGAGCCGCTGACCTGTACCACCACCGGTCGAATTATCCAAGCCTAAGTTCAGCGTTACCCTAATTTTTCACTTAATGGAATATAAAAAAAATTGTTCTCAAGGGAAAATAGCATTAAATCCCTTAAAATTATTGAACAATTGCTCGGAAGAAATTGTCTGAATGCCAGAGCAATACTGTCCTGGCTGACATCATAAAGTCAGAAATCCTTTTTACGGTCACGCATCAAAAGGTTGCAGGATAACGTCTTTTAGTAAAAGGGAATCGAATTTCACTTTTTTGTATCCTTCGTTCACAACCTCTACAGTCTACTAGCTTATTCTTCTTAGACCTCGGACCCCTTTAGGAAACCAAGCGGAACAAGAATCATGCTAGCTGGCGTGCAAGGACTTAAACAACAATGGAATTCAGGTCTGCGATACTCCGAAGCTAGCTTTATATGGCGCTGGATAACGGGGCGATGGAACAATATTTCAGCCAGATTATTATGCGGATCCCTCGAGACATCTCCTAAACGCAAAGAGCACAACCTGTGCGTCAAAATGTCAGGTATTTTGAGAAAGAAAAATTGCATTTCCAACATATATTTGTATGAACGTCTACCCTCAAATGGGCACTTTTTAATTTTTCTCTCTTATTACACAGATATCTAGCACGAGCATCAACGTAAATTTCTGAACTAGTCATCTATTGAAATAGAGAGTACGCTGAGAGGAATCATTATTCGCTCGACTGACCTATGCGAGCGGTTTAATAACAGAATGAAGACTTCTGGTACATCGGAAATTATAGATCACATCGTAAAGTATAGATTATTATAGATCATGCTACTTTCCATCGCAAATACTGTATTAAATTTTTGCAAAAATACCTACGTTTGTTCACGCTTTGTTTCGCCAACCAAATCAATGCATCCATAACAACTTTGGATATCTAGTTAGGCACTGATTTTGGTCTATGATATCATACTTTTTGATGTTGATTTTCTATCGTATTTTACACCCTTAAGTCAGCCAATGTTTAAATAACCAATTTAAATAACGATTTAGACAGGGAGCCTTCTTTATGCCACCAATATCCATCAAGGTCTAAGATTATTCATGTATCTTGTACATTAGCTATATCCGAACTTCTCCATTTCATTTTCTGTATTTCTTAACTCTCTATAATCAAGCTTCTCCTATTTACACCGTAATCTTATACTGGAATGCTTCTCCATTTACAATTGCCGGGTCGGCCAAGAAAAATTAAGGTGACGAAAGAGCACTCGCTAGATGATATCCTTCGTCCAACAAACACTTAAGGATCCAATTACTGCAGGCACATAAGACAGACAGCCGCAAGGAGTGCACACGATTCCTTCGAGTAGCGACTAGGAAATGCTACGACTTCAAATTACAGTCAAAAGACACTACACACTGGCAAACCCGCGCGGGCCTGGCTAACTAGATTGCCAGGAGACTTGTATGTACCGATGTACAAGAAGTCGCTAGTTGAATCCCCAATGTAATGTTAAGGCGAAAGGATTTACTCACCGTCTCTCTACAACGTCCGGGTTCGAGACCGAATACGACACTTCCAAATAATATAATTAAGATATTACAACCTATATCACACAATAAATGTACTATAAATGCTTTACTTATATCCTAGTATTACCAATATATGCACACTAATAAGACAACCGTAAAATTATTATGAAGCCGTGAACTATTCCTCCTAATGATGACTTTATAGCCACACTACGACCGATAAATATACTCGCACATACGATCTGTCTTTTACAGATACGCAAACAGCTTGTTCAACAAGGTATAGAATGTCTATTTACGCCAATTTCAGTGTTATTCAGTGGCTTCATCACTTCACTAGCTTGCTGCCGCTGTGCTACAATAATTCATACCATCTTGATAACGCACTTATATTTTTTTATACGGAAAAAGCTACGGGCTCAAAGCCTAATTCATACCGGCCTTTTAGTAGTGATTTGACAACAAACTGATCATATTTATAGTAACAACAGGACGCCTTTACCTGTCGGTGATTGAATGACTAATAACAGGTGGCTAAATGAAAACGAGTGTTTGCGTAGCTTTTCGTTCTGTCTACACTTAGAACTAACGTAATCGGAGACAACAGTCATAATAATTTTAGTCTGTGATATTTTGATCTTGTTTTGTGTTAGATACACCACTGAATATTGGATCGAGTGAAAGATGTCCAATCCTATTTGTTGTCAGAGGAAGCTGGGTCAAAGGATGGTTAAAACAATATGAGCGACCTACTTCATTTTGCCACACTCTATTCGAACCCATTTTCGCCGTCGCATGGCTGTTCTAGCTGTAGCAATACAGCAGCAATAGCGACAACGACAGTACGAGTGTATTGATCCCATCGGCTGGGGCTCCTGAAGTCTCGCTGTCCTGTCAAAAAATGGCCTAAAAAGACTGGTATTCTGCAAATTATCATTTCAAAATGGTTTCATCGTCTGAGGACGCTCTTGCTCTGAAACCACTGATAAATCAAAGGTTAAGAATTTAGTTCAGCACGAGATTACACTGCAGATTTCATTATATTAGTACTGCTCCAATGGCTTCTACTTTTCTATCATTAAGCATGGCTTTTTGCTGAAGTTAGCGAGTCTAGCCCGAGATCAGTTGTCGTTTTTCATAAGTCTGTTTGAATGCTGTTTGAGTAACGACGTAGGACATATCACGTCGTGCCGACCTTACAACAGACTGTCAAGCATGCTGCTTAGTTGATAGTGTTTAAGCTCTTCTAAGTATTGGCGTCGCAACGGCATCTAATCAATCGCCTAAGCCGTTTTACGGGATCTACTTATAGATATTCCAGGAAACTATTTGATCTCACCTCCTCAGTCTGGCTATACGATTATTAACCGACGATATGACGGATGAGGGAGACCAGTACAGGCCTGCTTTTTTCAATTAGTTTATAGCAGCGAAAGCTCTACGCGATCAATATAACCTGTAATTACAGGCGAAAGGAGTTGAGACGCGATACAGCGCAAACTTCCAAATCTGGTTTCGCACATGAAACGGGTCCCACTAAGGATTAAATGGAAGCAACCGCAAAGGTATGTATGTAATGAGTTTGAGTGAAAATTCCACGATGTATCAACCGGTTATGATCTTAACTCACGATTGTGGGTAACACTATGTGTGTCGAATCTAGTCTAAGATACCGTTATTATATTCATGTTAATTTAACGTCAAGCTGGAATTTGAAAGTTACAGTGTGCTAATATAGGTGCAATTTGTACGTCATTACTGACCATTGATTATATTACTATTGCAAATTGATTCGGTCTAAGAATCTTTATTTTTACTCGATCAACTTACATTTTACAAAGTAATAGAAAGACTAACAGTCTAGTTGAAGTTTATATAGCGTTAAATATAAAAATTAGTCCGTTATTTACATTTTAACCGTACAGTCATTTGTTTAGTTTTTCAGTGTACTCTCCTCAGTATATAGAATTCTTACCACGAGGTTATCACTTATTTTAAAGGTTGGAGCATATTAATGTTTCCAACTCTAAGGATCATCACACTTTTCTCAAAATTATACGTAAACAATGCAAGACTTTATTGAGGCAAGGGCGCATTATATTCCCCTAAGCATAATACAAATAATTTTTTTATCAATGAACATATATAGTCACGACCTTTCTGCTCATAATAAGAACGTCACTAACTCAAAAAGCAGCACAAATCATGCTAAGTACAAGTGTTTCAGTCTACCCGATCATATGTCCAGCTTTCCTTCTTTTTTAATTTCCACAGCGCGGCTATTAGAAAGCACTCCGAGTAACATAATGTCCATAAGCAATGAGCATGCCACGTATTTTTTATTTAGCCACTTCATATTTTATTCATGGATTGTCGAGCTATGCCGCACGCAAAATTCACTTTTGTCTCTACCTCACTTATGAACCTTCAAAAACACCGCCTTCTTGTCGACGCACGTCTCCTACTGGGCTTCATAATAGTCTCAAGCTGTACTTAAATGTACAAATGTATAGACCCTCCCGGCCTCCACCTTTGATGTGGTGTCGGAAGACACCTACTCGGTATATTAATATTGAACATTTTGATGACATTGAGAAAGTATGTGTCATGAGCTAACGCATACCAACGTCCCCACGCGTAGCTAAAAGCGTCCCAAATATACGATCTTTATTTAAAATTTTATAACTAAACATCACCTGGCTAAAGAGTTTCTTTATTACAGATGTATTATAGAACGTGAAGATCATCTTAATTAGCTTCAGTAGTACACACTAATGCGAATTACGCAACGCTCTATCAGGTACGTTGTTCCTGACTTCTGTAATCATTATTATTACTGTTATTTTTTTTTTGTAAAAATGATTTCCATGTTTCCAATAATGTTACATTTGGATAACCGTAACCCTCCGAATGTCAAATACCAATATACTCGTTGCTACTCTGAATGTAAAACTGTCACTGACCTTACTCCGTCGAGGATAAACTCCCTTTTCATGTTTGAAACCATATTGATCGCTTGATAATAGAGACGGCGGCCCAATGGTCCCTACAAAAGTGCTCCTCTCATATTGGACTAGGAGAAGAGCCGAGTAAAAAACCAGTGCCACCAAGATTACCGGTCGAGCTACCTCGGAAGACGAGATAAGCAAAGCCAGTTTTTTTTAACAGTGTGGGGCCTGTAGGGGGCTTCGGGGCGGGAAACTACAAAATGGCCAATGAAAGAACCTAGCGCACAGGGGGATCCACCCAACGGTGCAGCAACTTTCATTTTTTCAAACCATATGAACTCCAATGGAGACAGCATTTCATTGGTTTGAAGCCACATTCTTCGTCAAAGCTCGATGCCGAGGTTTGAGACTCAATGATAATAGGCAGAGAAACAAACATGATGATATATTCCTTAAAGGGAGATTCTCCACGTCATCGTATTCCCTATTGCGCCATTCCGACGAGCTTCGAACAGCTAATTGCTGTCCATATCTCAGTGGTGACTGAATAGATGAAGCCTCTGGTCCTTGAGTTAGTTTACTAAAATTAAAATTGAAACTTTCTATCTGTAGTTTGTACAACAAAGAGAGGTCCAAGAAAAACTAGTGAAACGGCCGTGACCACGGGGATAAGGACTCCCTACTAATCTGAATGCCAGACGATTATCACTTAAATTAACTTTGCTAATAGAACCTTGCTTGGAACACATTGACCCAACTGTCTACATTTTTACATGACATAACTACAATAAAATTTATACAACATAATCACTGTAAAGAATATTAACGCTGGTCCACAAATTATACATTTTGCATAGTATAATGTCGTAGGCAATTTTGAGCCGTGTTACTTTTAAGGATCTAAGGATAAGCATGTGATAACGTAATACCAAGGTATAGACTAAATGGTTTGATGGACGGTCTCACAATTGGTCAGTTGACCCTCGGTTCAAATTTCAGCTGGCATGTTGCCCCGCCAGTGAGAATAAACTGCGTGGTTATATGGCAAGCAAATAACTATATCAGAATCGACATGCACACAGATTATTATTAGAGAGACCTGTGCCCATGCCAAAAAATATATTTGTCTAATATTTGCTTTAATTGTATGGCTGAAATCATAGATAAGTTGACACTAAGAAAAACGAGTCATGTAGTCACTGCCCGCAAAATCAGTTCACTGGGCCCTAGTATCACCATCATGTAACCACTAGAAAAAACAAATGACAAACAGAAGTGTCTAGCATTGCTAACGCAACCACGAAACAATTTTTATCCAATTATACACTCTGCCATGGGGATAAGTAGAACGATTAGATTTAAACAGAATTCTAATTCGAATTTTTTTATAAGTCTTTACAGCATTCTTACCAAGAATCTGTTATTTAAGTGCCATATAAATACCGAATGTCACTGGATCAATAATTAACGCTCTAAATAATATTGCCTGTAATTTTCACAGCCGGCTTCAATGATGTTTGTAGCGATATATGATCGTATGCATCTAAGTAAGGGTTTGTGTGGACAAAGCAGCCCAGGTAATATTAAGTTTCCAGCTGAAAATCTGGTGTAGCCTCAACCTGACCGATTTCCAACCAAGAGCAAATCCGTGATTAGTTGCCGCTTCACGCCTCAGCTAAGTATAGGTCAATCCACGTTCAGATCAATTGAACACCCGAATCGATGCAGGTGGTAAAAGATATTCTATCACATTTAAAACTTGATGTAGCTTTCAACAATATCCTTTCCATTTTTTTGTTCCTCCATGTTTGACCGTTTTTGCTTCGATCTATTCCCGCTAATTCATTTTCTGAGCCTCGAGCACTTGCCGAACAGGCTTTCTCGGGTTCTATTCGTTTCGATCTCTGAATTGATTTTGCATTATTTGGAACATTCAAAAGTACACAAAGCATACGTCAAGTGCGATCCCAATCGTTCACTCTCTTTTCAAAATACAACAAACATTCATTCTGCGATTCAGAAATACAATGTTGTCTATAGTCTTTAGCCGATATACTCGCTGCAAATCTAAAGCGATTTTGCCAAAACGGGAGAGGATTGCTTTGCTTACTGTTTCCAAAGTAAGCTTGTGTTTGTAGTGTGTTTCTGTATGTGTTTGTACTTGATCATGTATATGGGTGTATTTCTAGTGACGTAGAAAGGATCATTTCATCCATGCACTATTTCGAACATGCGTGTTTGCCCTGCATATAAAACAGACATACCGCCAGCTTAATAAACATCACGATAGCCCACACCGTCTCCAATAAAATACAAACAACACATATGTAAACGGAGACAGCCGTGTACACAAACGTGTTGACAACAAATTGAAAGGAAATATAAGCTTATTTAGAGAAATAAGGTGCCTGTAGCGATGATGTAACAGATCTTTTGGATCGCCATTGATTAACTTCAAGTATCTGCCCCGAAACACTTCAATTAGATACCGAAGTACTAATTGTATCATCTACAAACTATTTTTTGAAATATTATTCATTGAGCTTTTTTTCGCCTTCCGTGGTTGTTCGTGATATTTATTGTTTACATATTGTTAGCTGTTCCACGAAGAGAAAAATTTGTATGTAATATTGAAGGATTACTGATTGTAATACTGAAGTATGTTATATTACTCGATTTGTTAATTCATTATTTTTATTCAGTTGCACTTGTTAACTGTTAGGTGACATTCTTACAATTATTTGAATTATCGGGTGCTATTGTCAGGAAAAAATAGATATTTTCATAAGTTTCGCCAATTGAATCAACAAAGGCAACGTAAAGTGTAGAAGGCTATGCATAGTAACCAAATGCTTTGATATTCACGCGCATTTATAAGAAAGCAGTTTCGGGATAAGTATGTTTGCAAGCGCCACACAGAGACATTGTCTGATATCAGCGTGCCAATATGGCATACGCTTAGTTTGGCATGTTTCCAAGTCGCTTTGAGAAGCGCAATCCAAAGGGCCCTCGTGAAAATTAACTGGGACTAAGTGTTTTTGATGAACTCGCCCTAGGTATTTTTCATAGCATGCTCATATTTGTGAACGTCGCGATTTTCACTATAAACAGATACTATAAGTACGATTTCCAGTTAAATATTGTAGAATTGCCATACATGATACATCCAGTGATCGAGATTTGTTAAGCCTATACCTGTCAAGCATATGGAATCAACGCGATGTAAACCTTATGGCTTAAATGAAGAAGAAAAATGTCTCACGCAGGCTACTAGGCAGCTAGCTAAGAATAATATCTGGCATGCTTTCTATTTTGTACATGGATGCCATGTAGGCTAGCTTACATATCGAATGGAGCTCATAAACTCACTATTCGCCACTTGTGTGCCGGCGCTCATTGCTATTCCGAAATGGGCAAACTACACGGATAATCTCGGCAAGAACATTTCTACTTATTGTACCTACTGCACTAGTATCTTTAATGATCAAATGTATTCATGGTGCAAGGGTCGGCGGCTCAAGCGTGAATAATAAAAAGGGACGCTTAAAAACATGCGTTTATTAATTTACAGAATGCTAGCTATGACGTAGTAGCTTGGTTATCTTGCTCAGCAATACATAACTGACTGTGCCTAGAACCTGAAAGGAAACTTGTAGCCCTCACCACTATTTTATTGGCTTTAAGACAACAGCGCCACTTATGCTGTCATCGTTTGGCTGGAGAGAAGAAAAATAATCAAAGCAACCTTCACAGCTGTTTAGTTGAGCAGCAGCGAATCATATTACAATCGATTATGGATAGACACGTATGGAGCGCTAACGCTACGCAATTCAAATGAAAGCTAACGCCTATAAATTATATTTTTTTGTCATCTTTATCTTTTGTTTCCGTTTACTTAAGCTATCTCTGCTATGTCCCAGGTAGTTGTAGGCCGAAAGGCTCGTTCAGCTCATAGGCGAATGGAGTGGTAGGCTTTAACGTTCATTTAAGTAACCTGAGGCTCTTTTTTGTACCGGCTCGACCAAGCAAACGCCCCTCTGAGAGAGGATAGACATCGAAGTGGTTCATGTGTGCCTTGGTGATTAAATGGATTGCAGCTTCTGGCTCTTAAGCAAGTGGTTTTAATTGCATTTACATCATTGATGTGCACTAAAAACGTTGTACAAATTTTGTGAGAACAAAAGTGACCAGAAACCGTGTGGTAAAAATATGGCATTTTTAAATTGTGGGATACATTTTTGTGAGCTCATAAGGCAAAGCCTAGACAACTAGATTAATAAGTAACATTTGAGCTAAGAAAAGTAGGCAAGAGAACGTCGTCAAGAGTGACGTGGTGGCAGAGCAGCATTTCCTCATGTAGAGGGCCTAGTTTGCTCCTCGAAAAAACCCTCGGAAAATTGTTTTATAATAGATTTTCAAAATTAAAAATATGGTTGCTTTTCAGGGTATTATTCATGGCAGCTAAATAAGCACAACACGGTTAGAATAATACTAAATATTTGAAACAGTTTATGGATTCAAAGGTTTTACTTTTGGTCATTTATGTTACTACAATGATACTCGCGTTTTTTCTCCCTTAGAGGATTATACTTTTTAAACGTCATGAATTATAATATTATGAATTATTTATGGTAACACACAGCTATAATAATTATACGTATTTGATAAAAAATAATCTGATATTGAATGGTGATCTTGGTTATTGGCACCCCGGTTTAAGTTTAATTAATTTTTAAGCATCAATAGACATTACGCGTATTACAAATTAAACCGAAAATATATATATACACATATATATATATGCCACGTATGTAGGTGTATACATATATACATACATATATAAACATAAATATAATAAACAACGCTTCTTGTTTAAATTAGATCTAAGAAAAGGCGAAAAACAAACGCTAACGGGCAACAGACTTGACAACGTTTCGACCACTAATCATCAAGCGTTATTCGAACGGTGTCACATCACTAGTGGTAAAAAATTATTGTTATTTCTCGATCAGTTGCCGCAAACAATCTTTGATTGACTCCACAATCGTTAGTTCCTGTTATCATTTCGACCGGGTGAATCGTTGAAACTTGTGAAAATTGTGGGCTTGACGGCCATTGGACAACAAAAAAGGCGATAACAGTGGACGAGGACAGGTATACACTTCTGGCCTGTTTAACGACATTTGTATATTGGAAGGGTACATTTCTATCGTAGCTAGTCAGAAGTAATTTAATGTTGAATGTTCGGACTTGTAATTAATATATAGCCGTGATATAGCTGTGCAATGGCCTTTGATGATATTTTCTTTCTGCTATCAGTAAAAATGGCAAGGAAATCAAAATGATTAATACTTGAAAAACGCTCTCATAAGAAAAAGCGCCCATGAAATGCACATTTACCTAAGCTCTAACCAAAAATGAAAAAGAGTTCTGCGAGCGATCTGTTTGCAGTGTACTTGAGGAGTTCAAATTTTAGCACGATAAGCCGAACAACATGATATTACATTAACTTTGTTTACGTAAATTAAACTTTTCATTCTAGTGACAAACAGTGCCGTGGATGATAAAAATTAGTAATTAGGTGCTCTAATTGTATTTTGTAAACCATACTTGCTGCGGATAATGTTATGTAAAAAATGTTACATCGTAATAGCAATTTATTTTTTAAATAGAGAATAGTTCATTAAAAAATCGAACGTGACTACCTGGTTGGTTATAGTTAGGACATTTATATGAATTATTATTAAAAGATATTATTATATAAAATATAACAATATATAAAATATATTATTATACTATTAAATATACAATAACAATATATCTTTTATTACAGAACGTGTTCGTCATGAGGCTAATCGGTACGACTATGGGCGTTATATGCGCCGTCACGTTTCTGCTATCTGTTGTCAAGGGTGCATCCTTCTACGACCAATCTTTGTTCCGCTATTTAGCAACTGCCCTGTCAATGCAGAGAAATGAAACTAACGTATTTCAATCAGAATCTTGGTCCAGTTGTTTTCTCTGTAAAGCGACTATTTCCATTGTAAGTTATGTTTAACCCTAGAGACGATGGATAAGCGGCATTGCAAAGGATTAGAAGCTGCATATTCAACCCGTGTAGTAAAATATGAGACATATATGTTGATACTAGAAGATTACGTTGGGTTCCTGTTAGAAAATTTATTCCTACCCATTTTACATATTAATGTGTTTTTATCTTTTATTAAGAGATTTACCATAAATATTTTTTAGCATAAATGGAATGTTCCTATTTATACGGCCAGCGCATAGTATGCGCTATATGTTGTTATCTTAATTTGGCGCTCACTTTGGAATAGCGTTCGAGTCTAAATCAAGGCATATTTAATCGCTTTCAATGTTTAGTTTCTAGAAACAAGATAATTTTCTATCGGGGGTCAACTAATCAGCATACCATTTAAGGTTAGCGTGTGTACCCGGTCATTTGTTAGCGCCAATTATTTAGGGAGTGTGTTCACGCATGCTTGATATAGGTAAACCTCCGCCTGCGAGTTACAACTCTATATTTAAAGTTCAAAATCTTATTGGGAAAAACGCGAGCTATTTGAATAAAAAAAACAATTCATTTAAATTATTAGTGTCTGTGGTAAGCTGCCGTATCGTTAATGATTATGTCCGGAAACTAATTTCAGCATTGGATAAAGGGCTACGAGACAATATCTTCCAATGCCGTTTCCCTGAGCTAAAAAAACTAGACGCTGAGAGCGAACATTTTTTCCACATAACACTCTAGCACCGATGTTTTAACTAGGTGGAGTGCCCAAAGGTATATAGACATAAGTAATTTGAATTTTGCCATCTGCATAACGTTTGAATGTTTCTCTCGTAGGTTAAGGAATTTTATTCGAAAGGACGGACATACGATAGCCTGGAGTCGGTTCTAACCTTCAGCTGCAAGCTATTCCATATACAGACACCCAATGTATGCGAAGGAATTATTCCACGATTCAAAGACATGGTCTTTACTGTTATCACCCAATCCACGCTTTCATCACAAGATATGTGTTCTCTTGCATTCAATGGGCAGTGTGGCGACATAACTCAGGATACCAATTGGACCGTTCCCACATCCGCTGTGCCCAAACCACCCGTGAAACCGGTAAGTGTGTTTAGAAGTAGAAGTACAAACCAAGCGTTTTATTGTATTTTAGTATTTTAGTAACAAGAGCCGCTAAAGAAAATAGGGTTTTTATGGCTTCAGGCGGCATTAAGTTTAACCCCTTTTAAATCATAAACAAACACTACGAATTTTTCATCATTCTATTCTTATGCTATTTTCTAGCCTCCACAGAAAACTCCAATTCGCTTAGTTATTAACTTAAAGCTCCTTCGTTTCTTCTTTCTGTCGAGTGCAGAATGCACTCTAAAAAAAGAAGAAACGAAATAAGCACTGGTGGTCGATATAAACCGTTTGCGAGAGTCCCACGAACACGCACCGGTGGCTCACACGACAGTAAATGGCTGATAGTGTGTATCGACACGTGAACTGGCCGATGATGCCAGTCAGAGGCAAAGGCCTTTTGTTTGACACTCAATGTTGCGACCCACAGGATGCACTGCCGGATCCTTCTTCACTTTCGGTTTTCCCGTGCCCTATCCAATCATATTAATCCTATAATTATTTGTAAACATTCTGAACGTCTTTAGCTGTTCCAACTATTGTTATTGCTGGTGGTGTCGTCGCCGTTGTTCTTATTCTTGTTGTTAATCATATTGTTCATCAAATTATTATGATTGGCGTCTCCTAACGAAAGCAATCGGGCTTTTTCATTAGAGTTCTGGTCATTCTATCGCTCGCTTCGAGGTGAAAGGGCGTAGGACCTTTTGCAGACCGACGACGCTGACCGTTTTGATCGCTCGGAAATAAACACAAAGCAGTCCGTCGCAGTCCGTCTCGCCATTGGCTTACTAACTCCATATGAGCCGCAACTTTACCATCAGACCGCAATTATTTCCGGCCACCTACAGCAAGAGTAGGAATGCTTTGGGGGATTAAAGAAAAGTGAAAGCGGCGAATAGCAGAGCATCCTAGAGATTGATATTCAAAATAAATCTGCTGATGCTTCGTTTAGAGCCAATGGCAGATGGCTCTAGGGATTCGTAGGTTTAGACAAGCACAGAGAAAACCACCTAACGGTTCAAGTTAGGTCTAAGACGGATCGGCATTATCCCGTTTGATGTACATCTACCCTGTTTGGATCGTTGTGATAATTCAAGGAAGAAAGAGAAGAATCGGTGGGCACACCTAACAAGTATCAATATTTCACTTCTCGAGAGTAATACCGACTACGAAACTTTTACCCATCCTATGCTGTTTTTACCAGATTTTCCTCTCACCAGCCTTTCAGGGGCACTGTTACACACGTTGATGCCCGCCCGAAAAAGGATTGAGCTGAAGTCATCGTCGTTTTCGGCACTTGAGGATACGCTGTATCTGCTGTTGTTTCTTTTAATAACGCAGAAGCCGTCTATCAAAAACTTGTTCTATCAACAGGAAAGGAATCGATAGCCTAGTTGAGTCCACTCAAGGGCTACCACAGGCCAATATTCCTTCCGGAGGCCTTTCAGTTCCTTTTAAAAGCTACTTGGTTTCCAAGTCCTCAAAAAGTATGTAACTGAAAGAAAGAGGAAAACCTCATAAAATATCCTCCTAAATTAAAAATATTTTCTCGTAAGAACTCATTGTTTGGACTAACATTTACATAATTTACAAGCAATGCCTGTCCGCTACAGCACATATTACTTGCATGTAAGGCGGGAAGGAAGCAAATTCGTTATCAACACGTCGTTAACATTCGATGAGGCATAAGCTCGCTTCCACAGTTTTATTTGTACATGACAGTGCATACACGCAGTTTCCTCGGACGGATGCTAGGCTACTTCTGTTCCACGTAATGAGTATCCATGCAGCGGTAAGCAGAAATAAAGCCAAATTTTAGGTGTTTACTGTGTATCTTTCCGCGACGATGAGTGATGTGGCTGCTGGAAGCAATTGCATACTCCTGTAAGAAAGCGATCAGTAGCCATTGATAACTGGCGAATCGAAAGCGATGGCACGGAGTTTTTTTTATTATGTTGGAATCAGACAAGATTATTTTATCAAGTGCAGCTCATTAAGAAAGAAACACAGAGATCTTGGTCGGAAAAAGCGGAGGCTACCTGGTAGCATTTTGTATCGGGCGGATCTTCCCCTAGTACAGTGGTTACTTTCAGAGCGCTTATTAAAGGCATACTCAAAGCTGAAGATGTTCTTTGAAGAGGCGGCTACCTCACGACAATAGTCCTAGACAGTTGACCTACGTCGAGATAACGCTGCTTTTGGCACATAACGAAGG
>MNPL01002986.1:17674-37816 GCA_002081605.1 Tropilaelaps mercedesae
CATCGGTAGAATATTTTTTCGGAAAAAATTAGTAATCGAAGTTACTTAGCAAGAGCCTAAATGGTGGTATGTAAAGATAATGCAGTACAAATGTAATACCTGATCGAGAATGAACATCGGTGAGTGCTATCAAAAATGCGCAATCACGAATAGGTTGTTTACCTGAATCACGTTGTTTTCTAATCGTGAAAAATCGAACACCCGTTTGGGGATTGCACTTATATGGCACCATATTCATGTTCCAGAATACATTATAATAACCTGAATGTTCAATAAGATAATGTCACATTAGGCAAAAAAAGTGTGTCGGGAATCACCGTTGGGACAGAAAACAATTTTGGTTTTTGCTCTCGAATAACAAACATTTCGCCATACTTTAGTGCTTTAAGTAAAAAACCGAGTAGAGCAAGTGTTTGGGCACACTTGTTACTTTTCGGTACGAATGTATAAAATAGCAAGTAATCTCATATTGGTCAGTTCAGCTAACCCAACAACCATATCATTTACTAAGTCATAATGGCCCTTTCCCGCTAGTGACAAGTATGAAACGAAAAACAGCCCAACACTATCATTTTCTATTCTTGATTAATATTCGGTTCCACCTAGAAGCATGAGCAATCCATATCAATAGTATAGCCTACTCACGGAGTAAATGATAATCACGAGCAACAAAGCGATGCTACTTATATACTTATAAGACGTAAAAAGCTATCATTCGTTTTGAACCGTTACAGATTCCCATTCCATTGAACTCTGCGCCACAGTTACGGGTAGCTCACCTTGCAGACACGCACGTCGATATTCAATATACTCCAGGAGCTATTGTGGATTGCGCAGATCCTCTTTGCTGTCGAACGAGCTCAACTCCTAAGAAAGGCTCGAGAGTACTTGCCGGCCGCGCTGGATTTTGGGGAGCCTTCATGAGCTGCGATATCCCTGAAAGAACGCTGATTACCGCACTGAAGTACATCGGGGAATCGGTAACGTTACTTTCGTTTGTCATATCACGACACAACGCACCAACCGCTCTCTTAATCTGATCGTTTTGATACCATTATTTATGTTCTTGGTATGTCTGTTATTCCCTTATTCCCCGTGGAAGATGAATAGAGCAGAAAATCTTTAGCCGTGCTGTCCTGATCCATCCACTTCCTCGTTCCTTCACTCGGTCCAAAGGACTAGCAGCCTTTCGACGTAGCTTTCTTAGATCAGGAAAATCAAAGAATACGACAGTGACACGATAGAGCGGTGATAGATGGCACCGACATGCCTCACACTAAGGTATGGGGCTAGATTGGTCTGGCATAACGTTGGTTGAAAAACACACCCACAAAGCGAAAAACGGGTGCCAAAAGACCTTTGCAATGAAAAAATTATCCATAGCCAAAGAACCCTTAACCTCTGGTGGATGGAGGGTAGAGAAAGTGGAGACTAAGAAAAGGGCTGCATGTGGCGGTAAGCAAGAAAAATTCAGACATATCTTCGGGTTTTTTACTTAAAAATGTGAAGATATCACGAAATTGATATCGACACGCTCATACACTATAAAATTATGCAATTCTCCACCTCGTTCTATGATTTTTAGAGGAAGGCTAACACCTTTAATTAGGCTTAGGTATATAGAGTTCTGTAAAATCCTATAGAAAATATCGTCGAAAACACAGCGATGTGATTGAACGGCCAAATTGACCACGACTCGTTTTTTGCGAGGATACTCTAGTCCATGCAGCGCGCGATATCTCACGTTACACTTAACCGAGGCCACTGACTTCGCGGACGGGATGAATTGAATCGAAGTCCAACTACAAAAGAGAACAATTTGTCTGCATCACTACCATAGTGCCGGTTACGACTATCTATGACTTTTGGTTTATAATTTTAAGCTTCACATTCACACACATGGTTCAAGCGTTCACAGAAAAAATGCAATGTAAGAGTCTTTTGATATATTTGTTTTTTTTTAGGATTTTGAATGAAACCTAAGGTTGCGCTGTGACGTATTTTCTATTCCATCGCATCAATAGGTCAAACCTGACTACGTTTATTGGACAGGCGACATAGTGCCGCACAATGTATGGCAGACAACACGAGAAGACAACCTGCGCCAATTCAACCGAACGCTTGAATTGCTGCGAACCTATGTCCCTGGTGTCAAAGTCATTCCCGCGATAGGTAACCACGAGGGAGTACCAGTAAATTCGTTCCCGATTCCCACAATAACAGGTATGTCAGAAGCAACAACTCATCATTTAATTGTTTTATTGGCCTGTTGATAGTTACTTATGGCTGCCTTCATCAAAAAGCTCTAAGAATATTCAACAACTTGTACTACTTAATAGAGATGCTATTTCTAATTGAGGGAATGCTAACACAGATGCAAGTAAAATTACTTGCATCTGTGTTAGCTCAGATAGCATCGTTGGCACATTGTATTTTCTTGGCAATGTGTCAGACGTGGTGACACACTTATTGTCCGATGAAATGCTTTAGGAAGCCGACGTGACATTTGTCTACCTGCAGCAGGAGAGAAGAACACGTTCCCTGCTCCCAGATTCATTTTCTTCCATCGTAGCTTCAGGAGCAGTAGACGAATTCTTTACCTAGTTCCTAGTTCCTTGCTGAAACAATATTTTTTATAGGATGCGCGTAAACGTACTGGCAAAAATACACGGATTGTATTCTATGTTTAATACCATATATGCTTGCTTTTGCTGGGAAGAGAATCACATCAAACACTTTCGACAAGCGCAGTACAAGGCTATTTAATTTTCGGCAGTTAACTACAAATTTAGGTTTCTTCAAGTACTTCAAGTTACATCAATGTTTACACATAAGGATGATTACATTTCAGCACATTTTCGGCCAAAGGGTCATTAATCAAATAGCGTCTTACTATATTCGAGCGCATTTACTTAAAACCTTGTAAGTTTGGTATTTAGGTAACGGTACGTCGTATGCAGGTGCATGCCTGTATGTGTGCGAGAGAAGAGTAACAGTAGTCATCCGCACTGTCAGCTCATTCAAATGAATGGGGCAATTTTTTCTTCTTTGATTGTTTTCTCCTCATATGGATTACAGGAGGTGCCATCCAGTGTGATTGCCTCTGCCCCACGTTGACACTGGTGTATTGCTGGCCACAAGAAGCTTTCATCCTTTGACCTTGACCAACATCCTGGTCCTTTCGCAGACTAATCCATTCAGTTAGTCTTGTCTGCTAATGGCTATAGAACGTCTATGAGGATGGGTAGAATGGTACGGGAGACAAAGTCGTTTTTGTTGTCCTCGAATGTACCCCGAGCATGGGCCAAACGAGGCTAGTTTTTACAAGGTGCTTGCCATAACCTGCGTTGCCATGTTCTAACGGCCGGGCATCATATTACAGAAAGCTAAATCAACAATTTTTTTACGTGGATGACAAACACCGTTTATAGAGTTTCGTGGGTGCTGTGCACTCTATATTACGAGAAAATATCTCGGAGTTTGGCCGCTGTTGTCAAGACAATATAAAAAGCTGCAGTTTAATTTGAAAATCGCCTGACAATAACTTTTGTAAATCGTGCAGTTCAGTACTATGCGTAGTGTGTTGCCGGATTTTAAGACTTACAAGAATTTCACGTATTCTTTTATCCTCTAACAAGCACTCATTACATGAGCATAAAGGGGAAAGCTTTAGTTCTCATGCAAATTCGAAAGTTACAGTAAAAATACTGCGTTGTATTCAATAACCGATATAATACCCGACGATCTCAAGTAGTCAATATTTGACAAAAAATGTTTACGGTTATCAAAAGTTATACTAAAAATTTTCCAGTACCTACTAAAATTTTCCAATTTTCCAATACTTACAGCCCTACAACAAAATCCTTCATTGACCATGCTGCCTATATATTTTTGAAAACTGACCATTAGCCAATATTTAACGTCCACGATAGCGCTTTTTACATTACTCCATACGATGGACCCCACAAATATAAATATGCGAAGAACGAACCGTGCACCTACGTGCCGCCTCTGTTCGTAAGGTACACGCAAATGCACCAAGTCACCGAGCTTGACTAACCATGTTGCCTCTCCCAACTCCCTCTTAACGTAACATTTAAATTTCGCTACGTGTATAACTGAACTTTGCGCCCACAAGGGCTGTTTCGCTCATTTCGGTAATGGATATTTATCAAGAGGAGGCGGTACTTGCGTTCTGCTAGCTAGAGCTTAAAAGCGCACTAGTGTCTATCGTTACTATATTGCCTGAGTTCCGCTGTCGTATTTTCTAGATACTGTAGGGATTGTTTTCACGATAGTTTATATATGCAGACCATTGACTATTGTTGCACTCTTTTTACAAACTTGTCTTCAAATGATAGTGTTTTCAGTAGTTAGATACTTGGTTCATCCAATTTCCATCTCTTTCAAACTGAAGTAGCCTTTGTACGTTTAAACCCTGCTACAACAGCCTTGATTTAGATAGCCTAAACTGGAATGTTTTTAGTCTCGTTCAGTGAATAACTTTATAGGTTAATTGTAACGAAAATTTGTGAGAAGTTGCTGCGTTTGCATAAAGTATGATAGTGAGTCCTATGTTTTCAGGCATGCAAGTCTGTAGAGTTTTACTTTCTAAAGTCACGCTGATTTTTGAAAATGGGCAAATTACTCTTTCTAAACATGAAATATGTAAACATACTAACATGAAATATACCAAACATAAAACAGAACCGGGACTTTTTCGTTAGCCTATTTAGCAGCCGTTAATTTACCCTGTTAATTGGTTCCAGCACGTACATACAAAGCATACACATATATTGATTTTCGTATTTCACGAATGAAGTGAAACTCTGCGTAATTAAAAAATTAAATTTGTAACGATACTCATATTTCATACTTCTGGCAATCCAACGGCCTGAGCTATGGTTTTAAACTGATAGCCGCTCACATTCTCGCTCAGTGCTATGACATTAACTTTCCAGTTAGAATTCAGTCTCTCTCTTGGAGATCAATACAAGCCGAAAAACGTTGTAGTAAACAGCGAGAATGAACAGGACAGTGTTGTCGATAAGAGATGGTCATACAGAGTGCCATATGTATTGTACTATGTCCTTTGGATTTTGACACCCCTCTTTGATACCACGAGTGCCACTGATTGTGTCGTTGTCTCTACAGTATTTTCGGAGAGAATAAAAACGTGAAGTCATAAAAACCAGACCGGGGTGAAAGTGATAATGACAGGAGGGTTAGAGAAGCGACATGATGCCGTGGTGGTAATATGAAAGTACCGATGGGTAGGTGTCTTGGCGTCATACCTCGTATGTCTACCGACAGACGCCAGATGCAAACCTCAGGCTAACACAGCTTCAGAACTAGCACGGAACGGCAACGAAACCCGGCAAACGTTGCGGCCGATTAAGCACTGGACCGCGACGAAATATCAGATGTGAGCTGAATTCACAATAATCAAAACATGCTAGCTAGCATTCGACCTAGGAAAAACCCCTTTAAGTTAGTTTATAAAGATTTAAAGACTACAATGGCTGGGCACCATCCTTGACTACCTCGCTACTGATTGATTACTACACTATTTCATGTCTATACGCCATCACTACCACAATTATTGAACTAAATTAGGCAGGGTCTTACCTGATTTAAATGTCTAATATGACATCGCCGTAAATAGTATCTCTCTGTGACGATATTATATACAAATGCAAAACCATGCATGTGTATATTGCCAATAATATTGTTTAGATATTATATGATTTTCAATTTGCGGAGCTATTGCAAGAAAAATCAAACGTTGCGGCTAGTTGGAAATTGGCCTATTTTAAAGGACTGGCATGCGTTATTGTTATTTTTCGAAGAAGTAATTCTCCATCTGATGGCTTACCTAAAAGAGCTTTCGAATGCGCGCTTTCTTATCACGATACGTGTTAATTCAAAGAACTTTAGTCATTAATTTCAAATTTATTCGTCGTTGAAAAAATGCATTCTATTACAGGTAACATGTCCGTAAAATGGCTCTATAACGCATTGGCTGATGTATGGTCATACTATATCCCTGAAGAAAATTTGAAGACTTTCCGTACCGCGGGATTTTTTAGTTATGACCTCGGCCCGAAACTGAGAATCCTATCCATTAACATGAACTACTGTAACACTTATAACTGGTGGATCCTTATTAACTCAACAGATCCAACAGGTATGCGTTTCAATTACGCTTGTCCCCTCTGACATGATTTTTTGGTGTACATGCTTATATGTGTCATGAAGAATTTCAAATGTTTTTCACAAACATGAGAGGCTGCCAGAAAGTGTGTATAAAGAGCAGTGTATATTGCCTTGGCAAAACATCGACATTCCTATTCTACTACGCATTGTTGTAGAAAGATGTGAATTGTTTGTTTATAGGGTATGGATCACAGGAATTTGTAAAATTTCAAACCTTGTTTTGGCGAATTCGTGCATGCCTAACAATATCGAGTCCATTCAATTGCGACTCAAATTTCACCGCAAACAATAGTTTTTGCAACAAAGAGCACAGACGATATCATGAATTGCAGCCAAAAACATTCTAGAGTCATGGGAAAGCCGATGGACACCTTCATGCGATAAAAAACCGTTTTGCGATAAAAGACAGTTAAAATTTGTTCGAGAATGTGCGCACTCAGATGCTACCTACGGTCGCGTGCTTCAGTATTACTCAAAAAGTACTGTGCTCCATGATTAAAGCGCTTTCCGAATAGCATTAGGGGAAGGTCATCTTGCCATTCTATTATTATCATCTATCGAGCTCCTGGTAGCAGGTAAAATGCTGATTCTACTTACCAGCTGTGGGTAACATTCAATGGAATATATTTCCCTACTGAATAAGGTTCTGTCTTTCACTAGTGTGAATAAAGGCGGCAAATCATGAAAAATCGAATACGACCGTACTAAGATTCACAAGGTTTAGGGATCATTTTTGCACCCAATAAAATGTTATACTCCTAAGCTTCTCGGTGCATATCGTCCTGATGACAACCAAACGTGTTAATTCCAAATGCTCATTACTTTAATATCTTAAGAATTTGACTTATCATACAAAGATAGTATGCATATCGCATATTATATGCCCATTTTGCAAATAATCAACGTTTCACGTTCTCCATCCATACTCAGGGCTACGCACAAAGAGAAAATTAATGAGAATCTATCTGGAGCTGCCTTCTTAGGTAGCCACCCAGACAGCCACCAGACAGTTAAATATAAGTATACCACAGCATGCATTGGAAGAGTGATCACCCGTCTCCCGGCGCAAAGTTTTCTAGCCGAGCTGGGTGAGGGAACTACATAAGGAGATCCTAAATGGGAGATTTACTAAACCCCAGGTACCCTTAAGTTTAACAAAATTTGCTTTGTCGAGCCCTAACACATACGCTCATATAAATCGCAGTGTCGACGTCCTTGGCCTAGTCCACTCGATATTTGTCGAGTAGAATGACAGAAGAACGAGAAATTTAAAAATAATTGCATACCCCCCTTGTTCTCGATAGATTTCATCTCGTCTTTTTCGTCGTCCGTCAAATGATCTCAGATATTTTTCCATTAGCAAGCTTTTAAGTTGTTTAAAGCCTGACCCCAATCACTGCTCGAAATTCAGCTTTCGCATGGTTGACAGACTCGCAATAGTCCGGTGATATAAAAGCAGAATGAGAACGACAGACACGAGTTGGAACGAAAAAATTAGGACCCTAATTTACGGCCGACAAGCCAATTGGATCAAACATAAGCTCAGATTGGCTAGCTTTCTCATTTACTGCGCAACATTCCAACTGACACGTACATGCATTGTCATCTCCATTTAAATAGCAAAGGAAGGCGGTACCAGCTTTACTTTGATCTATACACGTAGTCAATTTGAGCGTGTAAAGCTTAGCAACGAATCTGAGGAAATATTATTATCCTCAATAGGGTACGACATGATTCCTCATAATCTTTCACTTTAGAAAGGAGTTAAGTCAAGTGTTTCGCAGGTTTCTAGAGACTGGACCGATAGTTTACAAATACACTTGATATCCAGTGAACGATTTCCGGCTTTTTGGACTAGCCTAGTGGTATACCTTGTTCTAGACACACCTATCAATTATATGGAAATTAAATAGTATTGTCATTTTATCCCACAGGTCCGTAATATTTTTTCATACAATACCAAGATAAGCTCTTCAATTAGTAATCCATCCCATCCAGTTATATCACTTTATCCAGTGCTATATCACTTTATCATGTACTCCTGCTAACTTCTGTGAGTTATGTGTTATGTTACCGTTATTTCACTTTGTGTCTCGCGACGAAAATAATGCCCATTCAAACCCATGATGGAAACAAGTAATCAAAATAATTAAATTCGAGGAGCCAAAACCAACTCGACAACAATGTGGTAAGCGTAGTAATGAGAAGACAAGTCACGGGAAACAAAGTGAACTATTCAACAGGCTACCCAAACATTTTTTTGCTTTTGACGACTTCGATAATAGCTCAGCCTATCCAAATATCGAGCCGACATTACGAACTAAATACAACTCGTACTTTGTTCTTAGATATCGTATCTTCAAAAGCAGTCTCTATTATCTTTCGTGATACATCTGCGCGGACCCATAAAAGACAAACCCTTAAATGCCTTTATAGGCTCATCACTAAAGCAAATTTATTCATTTTTCCGAAGCGCTTTTTTGAAAAACTGGAGGCAAAATAACGAGGCCAAATGTCTACGATTATTGGAAAATGACATGTGCAGTGTAAAACTCCATAATAGAGTAGAATTTTTTGTATATTATAACATACCAACATACCAAAAGAGCATACTGACAGTATAATATCACAAAATTGTTACTTTTAACAAAGAAAACGTGCCATACGCCGTGGCCATTGCAATAGCAAAAATAACGTTAAATGTAATATCAACAGAGCATAGTTACGAGAATTAAAGGGTAGTATTTTATGTTTATTTAACTCCAATGTTTAACTCCAATGACGTTTACCCATTTAAGTCTCGCTAAAGATTCTATTTTCTAATCCAACCTGATAGACTTTATGCAAGTTTTGTACTGTTTATGTACTGAGGTAGAAAAACTTCTACAATATAAAAATGTATTGAATGAAATGGGAGCCGTTGAGTGAATTTGGACGTATTTTCCAATTGCATGCAAAAACTTATGAAATATTTCAGTGCACATAAATATTGATTGACAGGTTGAAGCACATTTAGATGAAGCACATGAGGCATAGCTAAGCTACACGAGATGATATAACTAGAACCAAAAACAAATTGTTTATTGGTTTATATGATCTATTTGATGTAATATTTTCTTTAGGCCAGCTGGAGTGGCTGACAGAGCAACTGCAAGAATGCGAAAATAGAAATATCAAAGTTCATCTTATCGGACACATTCCACCTGGTCAACCCGACTGCTTTTCGGTGTGGAGTAGAAACTTCAATGATATCGTCAACCGTTACGAGAGCACAATCGCAGGGCATTTTTATGGCCACACGCACTACGATGAGTTTGCCGTGTTCTTTGACAAAGAAAACTCGACAAGACCTTTTGCTACAGCGTATGTTGCTCCATCAATTACAACTTACAGCTCAGGCGTGCCGACCTTCCGCGTGTACCATATCGATGGTGTCTACGACAATTCCACCTACCAAGTAATTACCCACTACTAATAATTAGCAACAAAACACAATAACTATGAATTTGATGGCTAAAAAATATATCTACTGCTATTCCGGCGCCCACAAATTGGATCCACTCAGGATGAAAAGATTATATATGAACAAATCCGATGCTCCATATCAAAAACCGGAAGTAATGCTGCCTGTAGAGACAAATTTTTGAGGGTGGGATGACTCGTTAAAAAAGGGTATGGTCTATTCAACCGTTAACTCAACGCACGTTATACACATTCATAAATACATTTACTTAGAACTGAGGCAGACGATGTCTCCCATCTGAAGGGAGCTTTTTTAGGAAAGTGTTTCCAACCTGCCTGAAAATATGTTCTTTTTTAATGATTGTTGTCTTAGTGCTACTTGATTTTGCTTGTATAGAAAAACGCTAACAACAAATTTTCACCATTTAACACTAAATGTTTGAATTTAGGTTACCGCACTTTCACTACACTAAGGTTTTTATTGCACACCTCGTATAACTAATGCACGCCAGCTACCTTGTATATTGATAAAACTACATCACCACGGGTTGCCATTGCACATATTGATTATATCCTCGAATTGCATTTCAGCTCGCTTTGCGTATATATACGCTAATTTATTTTGATGAACACTAGAAATAAACCTCCATTTCACCATGGACGTTGGTAAGCAGCCTGTATAAACAAAATGAAATGTCAGCCAGCCTAACTAGCCTCATTACAGTACAGATTGGTGCAGAGCCGCTGCTCAAGGTGCAGGCTGCAGTGTGAGAGCTTATTGTGTGGTTTTGTAGCTTGGTGCCTGTGAGTAGGCGGACAACTGGATCTACTGAGGCAAAGAACGATGGATCTAAATCATTCAGTTTCAAGTGAATGTGAGCTTATGACTTATGTATGCTTGAAATAAGATTTCGGGGTAACATTTTGAATACATACACTCTTATAAAATGCAATGACAGTACTTAGTATCCTTGAGTGCAACGATGCCAGTGCGCATTTGCGTTCTTCACAACAGTGAATTGATAAACTAATAAGAACTGCGGTCTGACACAACGTGACGACTACGCATCTGATTGGTAAGTCAACTTTGTCAAATGTGAGTGAGCAAGTTATAGCACATAAAAGTCCCAGTTGTATTATGAGCCACAATAAACGCAATATCAATGCATTTTAGGTGATTGATTATGAAACTCATGGAATGAACTTGGAGGAAGCCAATAGGAATCCAAACGACACGTACACGCCAGAGTGGGATGTCATCCCTTCAATAAAAAAACACCGCAAACTGAATTCTCTACAGCCTGACGAATGGGCGAAATACGCTAAGCGGCTTCAGACTGATGAAGATGCATTCCAGGTATTTCGTTTCCTTTTCTCTCGCGTAGTACGCATTTGTAAATGAAATCAGCACTAATATGGAATAAACGCTAGCCCTTTTCTAGAGTAAATCCGTACAACAAAGTGTTCGAGATATGGTGTTCCATTAGGATTATTTGGATAACTGTGATACAAAAACACCTGATTCAAATACTTCATCTAGCGGAGACTGAATAAGCATTTGCCGATAATAATAGAGCGTTTACCGTGGGATCACTAAAACTAATTAAAGCTTCACTCATTATAACGTTTCGCGTATAGTTCGCTCATTATAACGGCCAGACTCATCTCAGTACGGAAGCGTAAGTCAATTAAAAAATGTTATTTGCGACAGGTGGAACTCACTACAAGCTGACCGTAATCGGGCGACTTAAAGCAGTTAAAATTTATTTCATCTTTATATATCTATAATGTCAGTGTAAAACGTTAGACATAATGAAAAGTACGTGACTGAAGAAGAATTCGTGTAGCTTAATTAGGGTCATAGTATTAATTCTACTATATTGGTATTTGAATGTTCAGGATTTCTTCACGATGTACGTGAAGCGGGCACCCGGACAAACGTATACACCCTCAGATCACAAAGATATTGTTTGCAGACTTATCACGACAAGGTCTGGCACCACATGCTTGTTCTAGGCACGGACACTGTTACTAATTTCTAAGACGGTTAACGGCAGATGCCTAACGGAACAAAATCAATGACAATTCACTAAATTTAAATACATATATATACAGTTATTATAGAAATTCAAAAGCAAAATATAAATATTGCATGCCTTGTGTATAAAATGCCATCATAATGAAAATAGAATATTTAATTGGCGCTGTATTATTGCTAGAACTGCGCTCGGATGACAGTAATTAGATGTTGTATTGAAAGTAAATAGGAATTGTATGTACTCCGAAATAGATTGTTTATTTTCGATGAGAATTATTACGCAATAAATAAACAGATCTCAGAAATACTTAGTTTTTCCAATTGGTTGTCGTCCTCAGCCGCGATGGGCTACAACTTTAGGACTCTGCTAGAATATTCGAAGAAAGCATTCTGTATCAATTGACCAATATAGTCAAATAATGTTATGCTCTGAGGTAATTCTATAGATTTTGTGGCCAAAAATAATGGATTGGTTCACTAGAATTTCAAAGACCTACCGCATGATCAACAGCAATCAATCACTGTATTATCATTAAAACAACCAGTGTTTTTAGGATAAAGGACTTTAAAAAACAATAGTACTTGGTCCTAAAAGTTCATTTCTTGACAAAACTTGGGATGAAACGCCCATGCAAAAAACCGAAACTGACGATTCCTGTTACGCATCTTTGTGCTTATACATAAAAAATTAAAAACTACGTTATATAGTTTCCTTACTTGTTTGTTTTCATGAAATACAAGTTTTAGCTTCAAATAATACTTTACCAGTATGCAAAATCCCATTTGGATAATTGGAAACCTTTGGATGTATCCTTCCTTACAGACTTCGGGTACTAAAACAGCAAACTTTGGCAAATTTATAGAAATTTCCCGCACATTAATTGTATATGTCAAACATTTAGCGTGTGTAAGCCTTCCATATCACATATGAGTTAAATAATGAACGAAAACTTTCGTTACGAAACATTCTACCAGCCTTCCGACTTACATCCGTCAGTGTGGCGATGGCAACAATGACCAATTGATCGTAACTGTCGAGATTAAAAGGCAAATAGAATTCATCGGCTATAAAATGCCCTTGACCATCTTTGTAGCACATTTAAACACGCGCGACCGTATTCGGATAACGTGCCGTTTACTATTCGATTGTTGTTATTCAACAATCTGGACAAAAAGTATTGGCCTTCCGTTTGGCTACGACGCCCTAGATAACGACGAAATTCCTGTTCGAGATCATTTTCAGTGTCAGCGCACTCTTTAGTGAGACCGTCAAACGATCTAAAATCGTAAATGCTGTACGTATTTAAGGAATTGCAGATAGGCATAAATAGCTCCTACGGGTAACATTTCGATAGGTCTCCTATCTGGATCAGTTCACCCCATGTAACTTCAGACTGGGTTTTGCAATGAGGTAGAATATTGTCGTCGTTGTCAAGCACCGATATATTGACATTGCTGCACATCGCCTGAATACGGTACGCGAAAAAAATCTGAAAGCATACTTTTATCAATATGTGAAATTATTTAAAGCATTCTAGCTGTTGACAGAGAAATAATGATAAGTAGAAAATATCCCCATTCTGATCAATGCGCAAAACGGTTGTTTTAGTATGCTACTTCACTAGTACTTTTATAATCCACTGAAGATGATTTTAAAAATTTCGTATTGGTAAACGGCTATTTCACCAACTCGATATACACACGTCGTCCTTTTTCTGTCTTACTTAAGACAAATTGATAGACACCGTATCATTTTATTGTCCATTAAGAAACTACTGTAAAGAGAGGGCCACTATAACATACCATTCTTTCACAGTATCATACAAATAGTCTAAATCGGGTGCTTTTAGAATTACTTTTTGAAACTGTTTTTGTGCTCGCCGCTAGCTGAACCCAGTGTTACGCGAACTGTATGCTTCCGATAAGATCTGTACCTGGAATAAAAATAAAATGTAGAAATTCGGCCAAAGCCTTAAAACTACAAAACAAACGTATCTAGCTGCCTAATTGCAGAACTTTCATTATCAGCTGTACTAAAGATAAGAACTGTTCCAAGATAATTCTTAATCATTCAGGCCACCTTGCTGACATCTGTAGATAGATGTTGCCCAACGTTTATTTGGCAGAAAAATTGGCTTCATTTGTAAGCGTACAGGACGTCAATTGCTTGCAAGAGCTTTAGGGATGATTGTGCACATACTTTCGCAAATGCTTCTGTATAAAGAACGACATGACGCATGCATGTTCGTGAATGGCGTGAAAGCAGGCGTTCCTCTAATACAATGATTACAGCTATATCATACATCGTCCTTTTATAATCAAATGAAAGCTAAATAAAGTCCAAAATATTGACTTGAGCAAACGCGAGTCAAAAAAGGAGCTTTACTCCCGTTCCCTCAAATAGATTCAAAGATACGTGAGCTATCGTCTCTTCGTTAGTGACACACTTAAACCTCAAGAAGCTTGTCCCTCATGTGCAGTTCAGGGACCTTGTTTGAGTCTTTTACTTTCCAGCATCTCTGTACTTGGCCACGTTGTACTCAAGTACCTTACTTACAAATAAATGCTTGCTTGATTGTTAAGTGCTTTGTAATCAAATCTTTTATACTGTATATTAATATTTACAAGATGACGGACCATGTGGAGGCTTTTGAGCATGTACAGAGGTAGTTTATTTTTCAGGCTGAATTTCGATATATAGTTCATAGAGCCAATCTATTTCTTCAGGCCGTTATTGAATTGCAGTTTAATGCGGGCAGAAATATGTATTAAAGGTTTTCTCTGTCTAACACAATAATGCACTTAAGTATTCGAGGAAATGTACTTCAAAGTGGGCAAGCAATTATTGCTCTTGAGACGGTGAAAGCTGACCGCATATATATATTGATAAAGGACGCCCTCGATAGATTTCTTTTTCAGTAGATTTCACTTAAATTTCAAGTGGGATAACCATCGGTGAGGAGCCTGGGAGCAGGACAAAACGACTGCGTTTTGTCAAACTTGTTCTTCTCATCTGAGAGAAAATACTCCTTAAGTTGGCGTGGGACCGGAAGCGAAGACAACTCCGAGTTTCATAAACTTGCCAAAGGCAGGTATGCAGACGGACAGTACAAGCATCATACACATTGATAAAACTAGTAACAGGATTATCTGCAGTAGGCCTCTGACGTGATTATTTTTTGAATATTAATCGCGCTTTGGTGACTTGTATTTTTGGTCAGCAGTTTCAAAAAAATGTCGTCGAGCCTTTTTATCCAAAAAAATTTCTAGAACACTGCTTGCTCGAGTAACCTTTCAATAACGTTGCAGTTGGCCGTCCAAACCAAAAACTTTTCATAATATATTCAAAAAGATGACAACGATTACGCTGTTTGGATTGAAGAGCAACCCAATTTTTCTGCAACCATAAGCTAACTTATGGTCTTCACATTTTCATTCTTGTTTTCTTTTAACCTTCCTTACATAGAACTCAATCAGAACCATGCACAAATGTGTACTAACAGGTCATTTTATCTTTCAATTCGCATAGATTTGGTTTGTATACAAAGCTGGTATTTCATTCCATAGCACGTCCCTTCGGCATGTACTTTGTGTTTATAACTCCATCTCATCCCTTTTGCTACGCTAGCTGAAAATTATGGAAGTTGTGTAGACGCACAGTGGATGGAAACAAAATACCGCCACAAGCAACTGGAGGGTACATATTCCAATCGCTGCGTCGTCAAGTAGTCGGTCACCATGTCCTCCTCCTCTAAAAGCAACTCGTCCGAGCAGGCGGTACGGCAAGGTGTAGGGTATAGCAGTAGTCATCTTTGAAGGCTGGCTGCCCTACCTTGGCCCATGCGAGGGCTACGGCTATTAACCTTGGGTTTCAACCAAGGCCGATGAAAGTCTCTATTGGCTCCTCGGCTCCGCGGAGTTAACAGCACTTCGTTGTTGTTTGGGTTCCTGCTGCCTGGGGTTAGGCATAATGTGACGTCTGCCATTCACTAGCGTGGAGACCCTTTGGCAGGTTTAGATGTGGAAGTGGGCGAGCGTTTTTTTCTTTTCAGAAAAGTAGTAATTTTTGTTCAGTCTCTTTGGACTCTCTCCTTCTGAGCCAATTTATTTATGTCCCTCTGAGCAAAAGCCAGAACGAGGAGGTTCCATAAGGTAAATCATTTTTTGCCACCTTGGACAGCATAGTTTCTTAATTGCTCAACCAATATTTTCAGTTTATATATTGTCTATATGGCTATGTGCGCTGTTACAACAGAAACTGCATCTTGTACATTGAAGTCTCACCATATTACCACCATATTATTACAATTGGATAATATCGTTTATTATACCGAGAGGCGCCAATGCTATGGCAATGGAAATTGGTTGGTAAAAACAATCTCGTAAATCATGTCCGTCAGGGATGGGCTGTGACTCCAAGTTCTTAGGAAGTTCAAGTACAAGGAAGTTCTTGGGAGCTACGTTAAGCAGATTATATATAAATGACTATATTCTTGAGAGCGCGTGCTGAGCTGATATTCTTACCTACATCGGAATGGGTGATGAAAAACGAATTGTATGATACGCTTTCCTGTAAAATATTTGCACTTTAGACATTTAACATATGGTGACACAGGATGGACCTTTCTTAAAAAGTGCCGTACAATTCTGATCACTGATCAAGGGCGAAAATCATGCAAGTCTTTTAAAAACTTAGTTTAAAGATCTCATTTGAATTAACTGAACTAATAAGCAAGTGATAATTAGTTATTACAATAAAAAAAACTTACAGCATGTAGGACCAAGGCAAACACGATCACAAAAAACTTAATATTTAGGCCTATTTCTATTTTGGCAATTCGTAATGTGCTTGAGTAATTATTTAATAATGCTAATCCTAACGACGTCAACAAAATATGTTTAATCACCTCCACTGAAGCATCTTAAGTTCACTGATCAAACGTCTGTGCAAAAACTATGTGATCAATTTTTCTTAAATAAATATTAAGGAATAGTAAAAGACAAGCGTCGGCCTTTTAATGAAGTTAAGTAATTTAAAATTTCCATCTATGTGGAGCCAGCTTTTTGCATTAAATATAGGCGAGGCAAATGTTGAGAAAGCTAATTAATATGAATCTTACACGAGAGAGGTTTATTAGCTTTTCGTATTCAGTATAGGCCGTGTGATTGTTGAAAAAGCTAATTAATATGAGTCTTACGCAAGAGACTCAAATCTACTCAGCTACTTTAGTGATCTCACTTACATGGAATAAGTAACTTAGGCATTTTGTGTCAGAATTCCTACTGCAACGTACATCTTCGACCTCCTAAGTACAGCATATGCTTGCTTTGCCATTTTGCAAGGTTGCGTATTTTTTAAACCAAAATTAAAAAATCTAAGTAAAGCCCCGACAAAAATGTTCATTTAGTTGTGAACGCTTTCTCTAAGCAAAGCTTTTGAAACACAATTTATTTTTTACGGGACTTCCTTTGTTCTCCCAATACTACTGTTACTTGTTTGAGAAAATTGTAGCTTTTCGTAGCAGCTTCATTTAACACGATGAAATGTTACTACAAATAACTAAAACAATCGATTAAAGTATTTTTAATTAGGAACAAAAACTGACCATTTTTACACAGCTAATAATAATTAGAAGATCAACTAAAACATTTGTTCTACACCAAACATCAACGATTACACAGGTTGATTTTTTCAGACGTAACTGAAAAGACACTATTGCAGAAATCGTACTATCTGCACACGTCGTATTATCAGAAGCTTACAGATCATATAGCATGCCTGAATTTCTTCAATTAGTGACGACGCATTAAAATGAAGACTTGAATCGTCCACGTCGTTTTTTTGAGACCTGTACACCATCGTCGTGCATTTGGTGCTCCGCAGTTTCTTTTAATTGTCGCAAACTGAGTCATCTCGAAACAAATTTTGGCAGTATCAAAAAAAATAGCCGGGCAGTGCTTCGTCACATTCACTCACAGGAGCAGCCAGACATTCTGCAGACGACACTGCAAAAGCAAAGAAAGTTATGAGGCTAGTAAAAATTATTATTATTCATACCAGATGATATAATTATACTTATAATAGCTGTATACATTATAAATTCCCTGACTACGACCCTTACTTGTTCATCCAGCCAAGTTTAAGAGAAAAAAGGTGAATTGGTGGGTTTAGTTAAAAAGTGTATTCGTGTGCGTTTTGTCAACACATCAGTTGCCGAAGATACATCATTACATAGTCAGTTGTTACCTTTACACATGTATCAAAGTATTGTTTTATTTGTATTACAAAGATTTTTCAGCTTTAGATGGACGCACTTATATGCTTGCCAGTGATATCACTGGTATCAGTAATACCGGTGATAGCTGCTGAGTTCACCTAGTAACACAGTATACCCTATCATTTTTAGACTGAATCTTGCATTATCGATTCACTGCTATCCGAGCATTGTCCTTAGACTTTTGCAAGCTACCATACCGCTTTTGTTAACGTAACGGTTCGAATTGGATAATGACTTTGTTTAAAACTTCGTTCAATCCGAAACGCGCAAAATCGAAAGCTACGCAAATAAACACAATTTTTAGAATATACAAAGCTCATACTCATATTTGGAGAACTTCTTTAATAGAAAGTCAGCTGTGCAAGGGTAAAATTAAGTTTTAGCCTAAAGTCAATTAAAAATGTACAGAAAAACGAACTTCCTTGAAATCTAACGGCGCCAATACCCTTATTCTTCATATATTACATAGCGCCGATAAAAATTATTACACCTCATTGACAAAACGGACCATCACCACCATTAATAGAAAAGGTTCATGCAGTTCCAAATACGACCGACACTGCACAAAATAACTTCATTGAAAATAGGAAAGGCAAGTCACCGCAAAATACAACACTAGTACTCCTTGATAATATCTGAATTCCATTTTTGTAACTTCTAACAAGCTCTTTGTCTCTCTTTGCCAAAAATAATGGAAGTACGTATTCGTAACCAGGCACATCGATCAAAACCACGTTCACCACTATTTACATCTGACTTACATGAGTTGTTACCGACATTACATGTCATAAATATAAAGGCTTCATTTGCAAATTTGTGCTCCGGCTAGTGTCATATTTGCAAGAATAGTTCACAAAACACTCTTTTATTCTTAATGAAGGTCGACGTCACTGCAAAAAAGATAACTTCTTGAAGAGCTACGCCCTTTTTAGCGGGTGGCGAGACCGCAAACGCCGATGATGGACTCGTTGTTGCCGTTAAACGTGTATTTGAGTTGTAATTATATCCCACACCGACCATAAATGTCCAACATTCAAAAATACATTATCGAAACTGCATGAAGATCAGAAATATAGGCTCCAATGCACACTAATTTGTTCCAAGTTGAGCAATGTCCGTGAATGTGAACATTGTGAGGGCCTGAACCTCGAGAGGGCTCGTCGATGTTCAATTTAACCAAGCAAAAGTAATTAACATTAATGATCGTGTATGGCTCACATCACGTTGCAGCACACGATACAATTAGTCCAAACGATCTAAACGGTTTGCTATCTTTGAACATGTGAGTCGTCTTAGAATGATTTGCATTTTTATGACTGAAAGCTAACTACACTATTTAATCGAAGATAAGCAATGCATAAAAAAAAACTATTTGAACAGCTGTATGGACTCAACGCTCGGTTTACTTCGAAAAGAGCCAGCTATCACTGCTTCATCACGCAGCCTGATTGATCCTAAATCATTTGTATTCCATAGCGGCGCTTAACTCGAAAACGAGTGCAGTGCTAAAGTTTCGTTTATGGTAACAACTAGCGCATACTGAGGCAGGTAATTTGTTGACGACTAAAATTAATCGAAAAGCACTTTTGCAACGTGGCAAGAGGCCGGACGTATGCCTCTATTGAGCCTGCGATGTTTGCCCTTTGCTCTAGCTGTTTTAACAGCTGCCTCACACGTTTATGTCTTCCGTAGGCACTAAAATTAGACGACCAAAAAAGGTATTAATGAAGTGGTATATGCATTCTTTATAGTTCTTTATATAAAGTTCTTTATAGAACTATAATAGTAGAACTATAATAATAATAATACTATATACTAATGATATAAATGGATAAGTTTCTATTTAACGAACTTACCATTTAACGAAGCAAAGTCACCTGTATATTTTTATATTTAATTTAGCGTTTCCGTAGGAATCATGATGGTTAAACATTAAAAGCAAGAAATAACGTAGTGTGAAGATATATGCGTGTCTGTATAATCTGTACAAACAAATGACGACGACAATTGTTCTTATTGTCGAGAAATTTTTTCCATTTAGTTTATTCACTTATAATAAAATCTCCGTTGAGAGCCTATTGTGACGAAGATAATAGCTGTATACTAACGTTAATTATACCCTTAAATAATATATTAAAGTGGCGGGCG